>PVKH010035427.1:0-11729 GCA_004027955.1 Chaetophractus vellerosus | reverse complement strand
GACCCATGAATCCTGATTATGGGAGAAACAGCACCATAGAGTGGATGCTGATTTAGAGCATACAGAGCCTCCTGGAGAATATTGCACCAGTCCTGCAAGGTATTCCACCTAGTTGGTGCCATAATTGAATCGTCAAAAGGCCATTCCACCATTCTATTAATCCAGCAGCTTCAGGGTGATGGGGAACGTGGTAAGACCAGTGAATTCCATGGGCATGTGCCCATTCCCACACATCATTTTCTGTGAAATGGCTTCCTTTATCAGAAGCAATGCTGTGTGGAATGCCATGGCAGTAGATAAGACATTTGGTAAGTCCACCGACGGTAGTTTAGGAAAAAGCATTGCATGCAGGAAATGCAAACTCATATCCAGAGTATGTGTCTATTTCAGTTAAAACAAATCGCTGCCCCTCCCACTGGGGAAGTGGTCAAATGTAGTCAACCTGCCACCAGGTAGCAAGCTGGTCACCTCGAGGAATAGTGCCATATTGGGAGCTGAGTGTGGGTCTCTGCTGTTGGAAGATTGGGCATTCAGCAGTGCCTATAGCCAAGTCATTATGCAGACTGGAGGTTGGGTAGTACATGCTGGAGTTTGGCTGCTATCTGCCTTGTGGCTGGAAGGAGGTCCAGACTCTCAGGGGCAGGCCAGAATCTGGGCAGTGCAGGCTTCCGTTTGGCTGGTACCCACTTCAATGCAGGAAGGAGGTCTGGACTCCCTGGGGCAGGTTGGAGGCTGGTGATACAAGGTGGACAACGTGTGGTCTCCACAGGGCAGGCCATCGCAGGTTTATCTGGTAAAGTCTCAGCAGAATTTAGGGCTCTAATGTCCCCACCAATATTACCATCATCCCCTATGTCTCCATCCCAATCCTCTGGGTTCTACTCCTTTCCAATCAATGCCTTCACTTTAACTGCAGAATCCCTGTGGGGTTTAGATTTTAGTTTCCTTTGTAATTCTGCTACTCATACAATGAAAGTCTGAGTTTGATTTTCAGATATCTCAAGTCTGTGGCTACAGGAGACAAAGTTTTTTTCAGAACACACATAGAAAATTTCACATCATTCATGTGGCATTTAAGTTTCAAATTTGAAGTCTTTAACTTATCTCTTTCTTTTTTAACTGTATCCAGAGTATCTAGGAGGAGCCAGCCAACATCATTATAACTTTTGACTCCACAAAACTCTGTTAAGGCATTGAAAACACTCTCACCCAGATCCTTGCTTCTTATAAGCGTGGAAGTAGGGGAATCCAGTGATGGTATTTTGCATTTCTCTATTGCTAGTTCATGCCATAGACTGCTAGCATCTTCTTCATTATTGGAAAGGGAGTCATTAGTACCCTTGAGTCCAATTAGAGTAGAGAGCCAATTACAAAACTCCCACAACCACCTCAGACATCCCTTGTTTAAGATTCCGTTCCTCAAGAACCACTCCCTCTACCAAGCTGTATTAGGGTTCTCTGGGAAACAGAATCAACAGGAGATATCTGTCAATAATATGAGATTCTATAAGAGTCTCTCATGTGACTGTGGGGTGTACAAGTCCAGGTTCCGCAGGTATGCTGCAAACCAGGGCCTTCAATGAAAGTCCAGTGAAAGGTCCTTGATGAGTTTCCAGGAGATGCTGGCTTGTCCAAAGATGAGCTGGGAAATTCTCTCTGAATGTTGAAATCACTTCCCCTTTTATGGCGTTCAACTGATTGGATAAATCATCACTCATTGCTGAAGGCAATCTCCCTGATTGATATAGATGTAATCAGCCATCTATGCAGTGAATTCACTGGTGACTAAAGCCCATAAATGTCCTTGTATTACAATTAGCCCAACGCTTGCTTGACCAAACACCTGGGCACAATTACCTGGCCAAGTTGACACATTAGCCTAACCATCATACATTATTATGTAAATTATACCATTATACTATTGTACAGTTTTATATATATATATAGACACACAAATTTTTCAAGAAAATAAGGTATAATTTATAGACAATAGCTGACTATTGAAATGCAGGAAAAATATTTAAAAAGAGTAATATTTCCAAGCACGAAGGATAGTTTGCAAATTCTCTAATCAGGGTTCTGTGAAAAGTCCTACTGTTAAAAATAAACATTTAGCAGCATAAATCCACCCTAAGCCTTTATTATAACTGCCATTATATAATGTATATTTCCTCTCTGCCCTTAGGGAAAGAACTAAACTTATATGTGCCTGTACAAGTGCAAGCATGTGACCATTGACTGGCAGCAACACTGGTTAATAGACTGGTCATTACAGACAAAGAGGATGTGCACATACATGTTCTCCCTGCAGCCAGAGGCTAATTATAAAATTCACTGCTCTAGGCCGTGCTTTCTTTTGTCAATTCACATCATTTGTTTATTCCTGAAATCCAGAACTGTTTACTCATTATTTTTGTAATCTTGACAGTTTTTGTTCATTTTGTTTACATATAAATAATATACTCCCCCAGAAAACTGCATAGTGAGTCAGTCATTTTCAGTAAACATGGTTTTTCTATTGAAAATATAACTTCCTCCAGATGCTGGGTTGAAATAAAAACTGGCATTGTACCAGGAGAAACCTGAAATTTCTCCAGAATATCAAATGAACTTATGTTTTTTTTTACATCTACCAGAGACCTTTTAAAAAATAGGTTGGAAGTTCTTTAAAGACTAATGTTATTTTTAGGAAGCATTACATTTTTGTCCATAGGCATAGATGGGAATAGTTGCAGTCTTGTCCTGAATATAAATCCTGTTTTCTGGGGGTGCTGGATCATGCTTTTATACAATCTCAGCCATTCCTTCTTTTTGTCACTGCTTCCTACTCCAGTCCGTTTTCACTGCTTACTATTTCACTGGATTCTATTTTTGAAAAATTTCATGATGACTCATCTTTTTCATAAATTAGAGTTTCAGAGTGATATGTCAATGAGGTAATATGAGATAAGTGAAAGAATTTTAATGAAAGAATATTAATGAAAAATACAGATTATCCAAAAATCAATTTACTTGGCTTAAGTAATTTTATGTAACTCATTTATATGAGTTTTGCATGTACAAGCTAACAAAGGGAAGACAAATCAAACATTTGTTAAAGATCACTCACAAAGTCTCTCACACACATACAAAGGAGTTAGATCCAGAGTTAAGCATACTGCTTCCAAAAGTGTTTTGCTCACTTGTTCACCATTATATTCATAGTGCATTATAGCCTGATATGCAGGTGCTGAGCGAATGAATAAATTATTTAACTTAGTTTGATGCAATATAATATTTGTGAAGAATTGTCTCAGATATGAACTTTTGAATGTCGACTCAAGTTACTTGGGATAGTATTTGCCCTCCCTTCCTCACCTCAGCCTGCCCATGTGTTGGCTATGTCCTCTCTCAGTCTCTGGGTCTTGAAGGCTTGCTGTGGAAGACTTTTCTCATAATTGATTTGTGAATTGGATTATTGGGAAGTTTAACTGACCTAAGACTTCAAATGAGAGACTTTGAAACCAAACCTGTTTTTATTTTACCAAATATATATTTCACATGAATTTTCCCAGAGATAAGGCACTAATATCTAGAGAGTCCTTAGTCTTATTAGGAAATTTATAATCAGTGAAATACTCAAATGTGCCCATTCTCAAAATTCTGTGTTTTACATGCAATAAATTTGTAAATCTTACTCCATCATGATACCTCTTTTTCTTTGTTAGTCCATGTAAAATGGTCCTCCTGGGAAAATGTTTCTATTTTACCATTTAATAATTCATGAAGTAGGTATTGTATGCCCACTTTGTACAAAATGATGAGTTATATACCCAGTGGAATAGAAAGATTGAGAAAACATGGTCTGCCCCTTTCAAAGAACCTGTACCAATGTATGAAGTCAATTGAGTATGAAGTCAGAACATGTGGCATTTACTAGGTGTATGTGTCTTTGGATCAGGCACTTTACCTCTAAGAGTTTTCCTTATTGGTGAAGTAAGAGTTCCCAGATAGCAGAAATATTATGTGGATTAAGTTTTTAATGTGGAAATTTTTTCAAATTATAGAGTACCACATAAATACATTAAATGCCCTAAAAAAAAACTTAAAAAGGAGAGAAGTATTGTTCACCAATAAATGCTTTAGTTTGCTTTGTAGTAAAAATACTTTTAGAGAATAATAATAATAACTAGTATTTATTGGGGACAAATTATATGCCAGGCACTTTCCATCATAAACTTAATCATCTCAATATAGCTATGAAGTAAAGACTACAATTATCCTCATTTTACAGAAGATAGAGGATAGAGAGGCTTAAAAAGTAAATAATTTATTCAGGCTGTTCCAGCTGGTATACCAGTGGAGAAGCAGGGATTCAAACATAGCCAGTCTAGTTCCACTACTCTTATGCTCAGTGTGATGAAAAATTGGAAAGTGGAACTTTACTTCTGGCTACAATCCGAAAGAGTGGGCTTTTATAACCTCCTTGTAAAATGTGTAAAATTATGACAAGTGGAGATGGAATTCTGACAAGGGCTTTCCCAACTGAGGAAATTGTGAGAAGAGAAAGAAGCTACAGAGGTGGAAAGCATTGGACAGTGTTTGTAATGATTGGTGCTTCCATTGCCTGGAGAAATAGTAAAGGGATGGAATGATTTAGAGGATTTGATAGCTGAGTTAGGCCAGATTGTGGAGTCTTAAATGTTAGTGCATGAACTGTAGTTTGGATTGGGAAAGAGGGCCCCATAGCCTGTGCTATTTGGCACTTAGAATGAAGCACCCAATTCTGAAGCCAAGGATAAGGTACAACCTAAGGTCAAATGTGGAGAAACATGGCAAGGCTACCCACCTGAACATAGTGAAAGCAGAACCGGGATTGGAAAGCAGGTATCTGGAAGGATGTCATTCAGTAAGGGTAATTTCAAGAACCTGATCCCAAGATAAACTCTAAATTCAGAAATGTCAAGACACAGGACAAAGAAAATCTGTAAGCCCAAACAGCAATTATGTTAAGCTGCAACCTGTTTGAAGGGACACTGCTTGCTCTCAGAGAAGGGTGGGGGAATGGAAGGGTTGACTCAGGGTTTACAAATGGGACTGACATGGAAAGAAGAGTAAATGATAGAGTGTGTTTGTGGAGAATATTAAGTGGCTATGAGATGGTTAGAAGAGATGGGAAGTAATAGCAGCAGTTTAAAAAGAAATAGAGCCACATTTTGGCCAACTGAGTTATTTCATTGTGTGAGGTAAAGAAGAGATGTTGAATCTTGCTTTCCTTGGCTCACTGATGCTGTATTTTCTTTCTAGGAAAAAAATGGTATTGTATAATGTAAAAGTACTTTAAAAATATTCCTAAAATATCATTATGATAGATTACTACTTACACCCCCACCTTTGAGTCTTCCTCCTAAGGATTTAAGGTGATTATGACTTTAAGTTGAATATACATGGCAACTTTATGCTAACCTTGAATATACCAGCATCCAGTATTCATAGTACACATATTGGTTAAAATAAAATGCTGTTGCTTTCCCATAGTGACGAGTATACATTCTTAGCTCTATTCCACGCCATCAGCCTTTTTAAAATACAACTCACAATCTCTCCACAACCCCATACCTCCCAGTACACATGAGTGTGAGACTCCGATAACTGAGCATGTGGCAGTGTTGCAAAACAAGTAACAATGAAAATTCAAGGTTTCTGGGCTCTAACTCTAGTGCTACTGGTAAGTAACTGAACTGTATTACCTTGATATTACAGAGATATTGGCCTTCCACTTGCCAATGTAAGCTTGAGAAAGCAATGGCAATTTTTTTTTCTTCATTCAGTAGGAACACACACATAATGAGCCTATCCCTGGTTACCAGTTTATACTTTGACAGAGGCGACAAACAGTCCTTTTCTAATACTTATCTGGCCCATAATATTTATAACAGAACTTAACATTTAGAGCTGTGTTTTTGGCTGAGTTAAATTGAACTTATTTTTTTGTGTAGATTTTACCTTATTCTGTAAATCTGCTGAGGAAAATTAGAAAAGAATAATGTGAAAGAGGAAAAGGGAGGTGGAATAGATAGTGCAGTAGCAACTTGTGGCAAATAATGTATTTGAACCTCGATTTCTATATCAAGAAAAGAAAGGAACTGTAGAAGGTGATTGCTGAGGTCACTTCCAACAATAAACATCTAAGATTCAATATTTGAATATAACCAAAGTGTAGAGGTAATGGTTTCGGGCACAAAGAGTCCAATGTCTACCACTAACTCCTTAGGTGAACTGGAAAACCAATTTCTTTATCTTTGTAGAACATTGGATGAGATCATTATTAAAACACTTAACCTTTAAAAAATTCTTTATCATGAATACAGTTAGGGAAACAAAGATTTATTAAAAGTACTGATAATAAAATTAACATGCTGCTTAGAAACTTTCCCAAAGAATCATTATTAACTTTTCAGTTGTCCCATATACCTGTATCTGGACATCTTTCAGCTGTGATAGTTTAGCGCCAGTATTGCCAGAGTGCTTTAAGAAGACAAGATAATTTCTCAAGGTTTTTCCTTCTTTTTTTACTTATGGTTCTTTCTTCACACACAAACATAGTTAAATACAAACAAACAGATATTTTTAAAATAATGTTCAAAGTTTTTTCCTAGCAGCAAATTTCAGTCCAAATCTCTATTCTTCTGTGAAAAAAAATACAGGCAAACCACTCAGTGTGTGATATACTCATCATCAGACAGTCAGATGGTAAGTGTAGACAGCAGCTCAGAGAGAGGAACTCAGCCCAAATCAATAACACCTGCAAAGGAACTCCCACGCTTAAATCCAGAACAGAGGCATTCAGGGAATAAAATGCTCTTCTATAATGGAGAGTGATTTCAGCAACTCAGCATTCATTGAAAGTAAATGGATTTCTTCAGTGATAACAGGGAAATTGAAAAATAGGAGGACAGGGTAAAACAACAAGACCCACACTCAAGTATGCAGAACTGCCATATACCCACCTGAAAATAAGGAGAGAGTGCTTAACTTCATTTCATCTGTGAATTTGCTGCTAGCAAAGTGTGGGGCATTTGCATATTGCCTTCATTACTCGTATATATTTATGGAAGAACCAATACAGGAAATATTGGCAAGTTTCTAGAGATGCAAAAAGTATAAGCCAACATATATCCTCACATGCCATAAAAGTGGTAAATAATTCTAGAAAGCCTTCGATGAATGATTCAGGCCAGATCAGTGAGGAATGGGAAAGGTAGGGAAAATATGTAGAAGATATTGGACTTGAACTGGTTCTTCAGATAACCTAATTCCAAAAGTGTGGAATTACCTAAATAAATAAATTTATGCATATCCATTGGACTATAAAGACACCATTAAAATACTTTTGACAAATGGCAGTGTTTACAATTCCATTTTTTTCTTACATTATAAAATATGTCTTGTGTGGTTATATATATATCTACTTGTGTGAATGTATATGCATAGGGAAATATATAAATACATATTTCAAAATTTTGGTAATTTTGAAATTTGGGGGACTTTTTTTTTTTTTTTACCTTCTGGCATTTTCTAAAACCCTTCTAATGAGCACATGATTATTTGAAAAAAGGAGCTGTTTTTTAAAATAAAGAAATAATAAAGGTACAGATTTCCCCTATTCTAAAATTAATTAATTATTAATTTCTATCAACAAATGACACAAATTATTGAATACCTAGCAGGGTTTCAAGTGGCTGATCATAATATGTTAGTTAGCATCCAAACATCGCCATAGCTCAGCAAATATTCATTAGTCTTCTACTCTGTTCCAAGCACTTTTCTTATTGCTAGAGAGCAATGAATAATATGGACAAAACCCTTGTCCATCATGGAGTTCATATTTTAGTGGGAGAAGTTAGGTAACGATAATAAAAACTACCACCCACAATGCATAGTAGATCAGATGATAAGTGCTACAGAAAAAAATAAAACAGTAAGTGGCATAGTATTTGCCAGGGCAGAGGTTAGGGCTGCGTTTTAAAATAAGGGGATTAAAGGAAGGCTACACTGAGCGTAAATATTTGAAGGAGGTGAGGGATCAAGCCAGCAGATATATATGAACAGCAATCCAAGAAGAAGGAAGGTGCAGAAATCCTGAGGCAAGAACTTGCATAGGGCGTTTGAGTTATAGCAAAGCCAAATTTGACAAAACAGAGAAAAATGGCAAGGTCAAGAATGGTATGAAATTATATAGCACTTTAAAAATCATTAGAAGTGTTTGGCTCTAACTCTGAGTAAAGTAGGAAGCCATTGACATGTTTTGACAAGAGGAAATGACGTGAACTTTTTTTTAGTTAGAAAGATAAAGAGCAGTTAGGTGGCTATTGCCATAGCCCAGTGAGGGGAGAAGATGACAATGGCTTGTTCCACCCTGGGAGGGTTGGAAATTATGAGATTTGATCAGATTATGATTATATTTTCTCATTATAAACAATTGAATTTGCCGAAGGATTGTGTACTGTGGTATGAAAGAAAGAGCGGAATCACGATGACCCCGATGTATTTGGCCTGAACAATGAAAAGAATGTTGTTGCATTCTTTAGACTGTGAGGGAGTTGGACTGTGGGGCCACTTTGGTAGAAAAGCACAAGCTCAGTTTTGATGTATTAGTTTAGAAATGCCTATTTAAAACCAGTTGGAATTGTTGAGTGGCTGCTGGATACTCAAGTCTGTAATTCAGGAGAGATGTCCAGGCTGGAGAAATACATTTGAGAGTAGTCAGTTCAGAGACTTTAAGGCTATGGACATATGTAAGATATCTGGTAGAGAGAGTGACTGTGCAATAGAATAGAAAGCCAATGGCTAGTTCTGGAGACAATACAATGTATAGTGTCATTGAATTGTAACAAAAGCAAGGGAGACTGAGATAGTATGGCCAGGGAGGAGTGAAGAAAACTAGGAGAGTTGAAGTCTTGAAATATTATTTTTAATCTCATTTAAAGATAATCTCAAATGACCATAAACCTTTTAGAGAGGTAGTATACTTTCTTATTGGAAAACAGAAAACTAACTCGGATTCTATTTTAATTACTACTCTTGCTGTTCATACTACTTTTGCTTCTCCCTTTCCTTTTACTCCTAGAATAATTTCTTCTTACTCATCCAATAATAATAAAGATAAAAAATATTGGGAAGAACAAATAGGAGTTGATTTGTTTCTCATAGAGTGCAGTAGAAATTTTTGGAAATATGTTTTCAACTTCTTTTGAGCTTGTTTGTGCTGTTTTCTAATACATCAAGGAGTAGATATGCACATGTTGTGGTATTAAGGGGTTGGGAGACTTGGGTGTGAGTCTGTTTCCATTGCTTTTTATTTTGTGTCTTAATTCTTGGGAAATGCCAAATTGCAAAATATAGAAAACTTCTCAGATAATAAAGAAGCCTCCTCATTAAAGGTTAATAAGAGATCAGATTGGGGAGAAGGGTCGCCATTTTTTAAGTCACATGCCAAGGATACCCCTGATTGAGATAAAATGTCCCATCTAAGTGTTTCATGGAGACTCAAAGGTGCAAAAATGTACTGGTTTAGGTGAGGTGTGAAAAAGCGAGAACATCACAATACTCAGCCTGTACGGAATCTGCATGCAGCAGAGAGGTTTTAATAGAACAGAAAACATAGAAAGCAAAAATATTTATCCCCAGGCAAAGCTCAGGCTGGGTGATTGCTGAGATGGTAATCAGAAATCTCTTTAATAAGTTAAAGGCTGATCTGTGATAAATCCAAAAAGAAAACCACCAACCTGGGAAGTCTGGAGGTAGACTTTAGAATTGTATCTGTTCTGAAATATGTTTTGAATGAGAAACAAATATTCATCTCTTAATTTTATTAAACAATTATTATAGTTTTAGTTTAGTTTGGGAGATGTCATATTACACTTAATTGCTTTAAAAACTTCTTTTGAGTAGTATCTTTCTTTAAAATTTAAAAGCCATATTTTAATAAATTAATACTACGCATGGATGTTTCTCATTCCAGCAAATATTTTAGGCTTTATGGGAACACTTCAGAAGCATAAATGAATGACACTCTATCTGTGTTTTAAAAATGCTGGGTTAGTTTGCCTCCTCAATGCTCCATAAGCACCAGTTCACCTGGGTGGGTACGAACTAACTTGCAGTGGTTTTGGATTTTGATGGAGTCTCTGCCACTCTCTCAGTGTGCACCTTGGACCAATATCTGAGCTTTAAGTTAAATGAGGGAATGTTTTATTGATTTGTTGGTTGGTTATCACAAATCAGATCACCCCAGGCAGAACTAAATGCAACTTGTACCAGAGGCAAAACCATTGTCCCTTCTGGTTATGTTCATATAATTCTGGGAGTTCTACTTAGCTATTAAATGAAAGGAAGAAGTTTGTTTACTAAGTCATAGATAGTCTCATGAAGAATACAGTGAGGCAGGGATTTTATGATATATTTTGTTTTCAGGAGAGTGGATTAATAATGGAAAGAATCAGTGAATGAACCACCTGTTTACTTGTGTGACATCTAAGGATTTGTAAGATTTTTGTTTCAAAATTGTCTACTTTACTTGTTGGTTGTTTCAGGGTGCAGTCGATACAAATTTAGTGTCAAGTCCACATTCCCTGCATTATAGCAGCTGAGATAGTGGCTCTCTATTTATAGAACATGGGTTTTGTTTGTTTGATACTATTGATTCTAAAAAACAGTGGTGGAAGCATATTGAGGTGAATTCCCATACACACCCTACAGTTTCTTATAGCTATAGCCACAGGCATGGGGGAATAAAATAATTTCATTCACTGAGAAATCACAAGTAAAAGAAAAGAAAGTTTATGTATCCTTTAATTCCTTGTTTAGAAATGGTACCAAATCACTTTTGAAAAACATTTTAGGGTTTAAATAGGGTACTTGGGAGTATGAATCATTAGTCAAGTTAAGAAAGACAGGAGGAATTGCTGCTTTATGGTTATGAGATCTGGATGTGAGGACGATCTGGCTGCGACATCTGTCACCCCATTGACCGCCAGGGTTGATTCGGCTGATCTGGCTGGCTAGGCGGGTGTCCCCTTCCTCCCTCACCTCTCCATGTGCGTCCCTCCCGAAGCTGCGCGCTCGGTTGAAGAGGACGACCTTCCCCGCTAGAGGAGGACCGTTCTTCGGTCAAGGGTATACGAGTAACTGCGCTCCCCTGCTAGAACCTCCAAACAAGCTCTCATGGTTATGAGATCTGATTGGATCTTGTTGAGATTATGAGGCCAGCAGGACATTAAGGAAGTGATGCCAAGAAAGAAATTAAATATATATTCTGATAACTCACAGGTGAACCCAGGAGGTGAGAAATAGATTTGGAAGATAGTAGCCAAAGTCAAGGAGTAGGTGAAATCACTGATACATTAAAATTAAAGAAACAAGACCAAAAAGGAAAATGGTGGTGGTCAAGTCTAAAGAGGACGAAAGAAAGCCATTGACTCTGAAACATTAAAATGTCATAATGATTGAAGTACTTCTGGAACGGAAAATAAGGACCTCTGAAAATCTGCTTGTGATGGCTAGGCTAATGTGTCAACTCGGCCAGGTAATTGTGCCCAGCTGTTGGGTCCAGCAAGCCTGGGGCTAATTGCATCTGCATCAATCAGCAAGATTGGATGAAGAATGGATGACGCTGTTATCCATTCAGTTGACTGCTTATAAAAGGGAACTGATTTCAACATTCGGAGAGAATTTCCCAGCTCCTCGTT
>PVKH010035426.1:0-11765 GCA_004027955.1 Chaetophractus vellerosus | reverse complement strand
TTTCTACCATTATTTCTTCAAATATTCTTTCTGCCTCTTTTCCTTTCTCTTCTACTTCTGGGACACCCATGACACATATGTTTGCACGTCTCTTGCTGTCATTTAGTTCCCTTAGACCCTGCTCATTTTTTTCTATTCTTTTCTTCACCTGTTCTTTGAATTTATTAAGGAGGTTTGTTTGAACATCTATGATTAGTTGTCTCAACTCCTATATGTCATTTTCAGGCTTCTCTTGTTCCTTTAACTGGGCCATATCTTCCTGTCTCTTGGTATGGCTTGTAATTTTTTGCTGGTGTTTTTGCATCTGGTTTGCTAGATGTATTTATTCTGGGTGAAATTTCTCCCTTTAGTTTAGGGCTTTCTTGTCTTTTCTCCCTTGCTGATTGTGTAGTAGGAGCCAAGGATGTAGTTGGTGCTGTAAGCTATGGAATTGATGAAGAAATTGATGAAGCTTCTCCCACCTGTCAGGGGTAGGGACAGAGCTATAGCTGTGTATAATAATCCAAGTTGGGCAGGACAAGACTGTCTGTAGTTGCCCGGAGAGACTGATAAAGCTTCACACCCCTTCCTCCCCTCATTGGGCAGAGATGGAGCTATAGTTGTGGGCAGCAATCTATGCTGTGTGGGTCCAAAATGACCACAGTTACTCAGGTAAACTGACATAGCACCAGACCCCCTCCTCCCTGCCAGTGGGGTGGGGGGGAATTGACCCTCTTGAGTGCCCAGCAATCTAATCTATGTGGGCCAAATACGCCTGCAGTTGGCCTGAGAAGCTGAAGGAGTACTGTCCCTTCTGCCCTTTAGGGGTGGAAACATAACCACTGGTGCCCAACATTTCAGTCCCTGTGGGCTGAAAGTACCCACCATTGCCCAGAGTGGCTGAGGAAGCACCAGCCCCCTCCTATCCTATTGGATGGTAGGGGTGGTTGTGCAGGCACCCAGCGGTTCAGTCCTTTAGGCTGAGAATACCTGCTGTTGCTTGGAGAGGCTCAGGAATCACCAGTCCTCTCCTATCCTATTAAGGCATGGGGTTGGATCCACAGGCACCCAACAGATCAATCCCTGTAGGAAAAAAGTACCCGCCATTGTCCGGAGAGGCTGTGGAGACACCAGTCCCCTCCTACCTTATTGGGGGTGGGGGTGGATCCATAGACATCCAACAGTCGAGTCCCTGCAGGCTTAAAGTCTGCCATTGCCCAAGGCTGTGGAAGCATCAGCTCCCTCCTTTCCTATTGGGGGGTGAGGGTGGATCCACAAGTACCCACCAGTCCAGGCTATGTGGGCTAAAAGCAGCTGCAGTTACCCAGAGAGACTGGGCAAACACAGTCCCTCTCTTGTTCTTTTGGGGATAGTTGTGGAGCCACAGGTGCCCAACGGTCGGGTTTGTGCAGGCAGAAACTTCCTGTAGTTGCCCTGAGAAGGTGAGGGAACACCAGCCACCTCCTATCCTCTGGAGGGACAGAGGTGGAGATGGACTCAAAACCATTCAACAAACCAGTTCGTGTGGGCTGAAAACTCCTGCCGTCAGACAGGCCGAGGATACCCAGTACCTCTCCTATCCTATTGGGGTGGGGGGATGCAGCCCCAGGTGACCAACTATTCAGTCTGTGCCAGCAGAGAGCACTTGCGGTTTTCTGGAGAGCCTGGTGCAGGTCCTGCCAGCTTCCTCCCTGCTGGAGATGGGGCTGGAGCCTAGTCTAGGGCTACAGTCTGATCTTGGTGGAAAGAAGCCAGTCACTAAGTTCACTGGATTTTCAGTCAGCCAGGCTTCCCCTCAGGCCAGGGATGGAGTCAAACGGCTACCAGCCTCCTTTTGACCTGGACAGGCTCAAAGTTTAGTTGTTCCTAGGATTATACTTTAGCCTGCCGAATTCACCAATCAGTAGCTGAAATTGGTGCCACACCATGTCTTCCTACCCCTTTTTTTGGGAAATGGAGCTTCCAACTCCAGCCATGGAACAGCTCCTGAGGCTGCTTGTGCCACGGGCACCGACCTCTGTGGCATGGAGGGCTCTACTCATGAATCCTCTCTGCAGATGGGCAGCCTCCTCCTTCCATACTTTCAAGAAATATTGCAGGATACTCTTCCGGTTTCTTGGGGCTCCCAAACAGATGTTTTACGTAGCTCTGGGTGATTACTAAATGCCCTGCAGCAAGAGCAAACTCAGGAGCTCCTCACTCTGCCACCATCTTGACTTCTCCAGTCTTGGATAACATTTTAAAAAAATATTTGCATCCACTGAAGTATTAGTATGTCTCCTATTCTATGAAAGTAAGAATTATTCCACAATCTAACTTCCCTTTCAGCTTAGTTGGGAGGAACCATAGAGCTCAGCCATGGTGCTACATGGGTCAATTTCTGCCCTTTCTTCCTGGTCACAACTTAGCACCCTCACTTATATGTTCCTCTCTCCTCCCCATTTATCTGTAACTTGTCTCAATTCTTTTGAGGAAAAACACACAAGAAGTAAAGAGGTTAAAAAAATGCCCAAATGAATGTACTAAAATCAACTCAAAATGGATCAAAGACCTAAATATAAAGCCAGAACTATCAAACTCCTAGAAGAAAACATAGAGAAGCATCTTCAGAACCTTGTGTTAGGCAATCGTTTCTTAAACTTTACATCCAAAACACAAGCAACAAAAGAAAAAAATAGCTAAATGGGTCCTCAAAGCACTTTATCCTGAAAGCAAAACGACAACCTACACAATGGGAAAAAATATTTAGAAACCAAATATACAATAAGGGATTAATATCCAGAATATATAAAGAAATCCTTCAACTCAACAACAAAAAGAAAAACAGCCTTATTTAAAAATGGGCAAAAGCCTTGAATAAACATCTCACCAAAGAAGATATACTAATGGCCAAAAGGCACATGAAAAGATGCTCAACATCATTAGCTGTTAGGGAAATGCAAATCAGAACCACAACAAGATACCATTTCACACCATTACAATAGCTACTATTAAAAAAATGGAAAATAACAACTGTTTAAGAGAATGTGGAGAAATAGGAACTCTCATTCATTGCTGGTGGGAATGTAAAATGGTGCAATTGCTGTGGAAGACAGTTTGTCATTTCTTCAGAAAGTTAAGTATAGAATTACCATATGACCCAGTGTATTAGTTAGGGTTCTCCAGGGAAACAGAATCAACAGGAGATATCTGTCAGTAATATGAGATTTTTTAAAGAGTCTCTCACGTGACCGTGGGGATGCACAAGTCCAGGTTCTGCAGGCAGGCTGCAAACCATGGGCCCGGTGAAAGTCCAATGAAGGTCCTTGATCAGTTTCCGGGAGACGTTGGCTGTCCAAAGACGAGCTGGGAAATTCTCCCTGAATGTTGAAATCACTTCCCCTTTCAAGGCCTTCAAATAATTGGATAAAAGCATCATCCATTGCTGACGGCCATCTCCCTGATTGATGCAGATGTAATCAGCCATCCGCGCAGTAAACTCACTGGTGACCAAAGTCCATAAATGTTCTTGTATTACAATTAGCCCAGTGCTTGCTGCACCAAACACCTGGACACAATTACCTGGCCGAGTGACACATTAGCCTAACCATCACACCCGACAATCCCACTTCTAGGTATAGACTCAAAAGAATAGAGGAAATGAGCTCAAACAGATATTTGCACATTAATGTTCATAGCAGCATTATTCACAATTGCCAAAAAGTGGAAGTAACCTAAATGTCCATCAACCAATGAAGGGATAAACAAAATGTGGTGTTTACATACAATGAAATATTATTCATCTATAAAAAGGAATGAAATTCTGATATATGCAACAACATGGATGAATCCTGAAGACATCATGTTAAGTGGGTAAATCAGACATAAAAGGACAACTATTGTATGATTTCACTGATTTGAAATCATCAGAACCAACAAACTCATAGAGTCAGAATCTGGAATATAGGTCACCAGGGGATGGGTGGGGTTAGGGAATAGAGAGTTAAGGCTTAAAATGTACAGAGATTCTCTCTGGGACAATGAAAAGATTTTGGTAATGGGTGGTGGTGACTGTAGCACAAAATTGTGAAAGTAATTTACAGCACTAAATTATATATTTGAATGTGGTTAAAAGGGGAAATTTTAGGTTGCATATATGTTACTAGAATAAAAATTTTTAAAAATCCATGAAACTGCACAACACAGTGGACCTAAGTTAAACCACACTATAGTTAATAGTACAATTATAAAAATGTGCTTTCATCTGTAACAAATGTACAACACTGATGCAAAGTGTTAATAAGAGGATGATAATAATCATCATGTATTTTATGCATAATAGTTCTGTGAACCCACAACTTCTCTAATAATAATAATAATAATAATAATAATAATAATAATAACAACAACAACAACAATACAAGAATAAAAGATACAGGGGCATATTTTCTCAAGTCCACCTTCTGCTTTGCTTCAATTTTAAGGTAAATTCTTTTTTGGCCAAATAAAAATTATGTTTACTTTTCCCCCTCTTCCTAAAGACTTAAGAAAAACCATTAAACAAAATTCATTCTCTTTTCTCCGGACTGTATGTGAATGTATTAAGTGCTGCTTCATTAATGGCTTCCTACTGAGTTATACTCAGCAGGGCTGACACTTCGCTCACAGCCTGGAGAGGGTCGCTGTACCAGCTTTCAGGTGTATGAAGTTGGCCAGACCTGATTAACTGATGAACCTACAGACTAGAAAGCAGAGATTGGGTGGACTTAATTGACTCAATTATAAGAAAGCTTTGTGCAAAAAATATTTCACAGTGTAATCCCCACTATTTAAATGTGAAGGCCTGCTTCAATAAAAGTCATTTTGTTGTTAGCATCAAATTTTCCTGCATAAAAATGTGGTCCAATGGTGTCCATTGGCAGTTTAATAAGATTCAGATGGCATATAAGCCATCTTGAGGATGTAAAACTCTTAGACATGTAATAACAGCTCTTAATCCTGGCACCACAAAATAGGTCTGCTTTTTGCTCCCAGTAGATGCTTTTGATTTACAGAGACATTAAAATTACATAGGAAATACAGATATCCAAAGTAAAAGGCATGTGACTAAGACTCTTTTAGCTGACCAGGAATATTTTATATTTTGATGAGAAGAAGAAGATACAGCAACTTGGCACATTTGGGATTCCAAAAGAGAGAGTCAGATAGCCCTTAAAGAAAGATATATCAAATAGAATCATTTCCAATGACTAATGAATATAGTTAGTACAGTATATGAGGAAACAGAATGCTCTCATTTTTGTCCTCTAGGAGTAGAACCTGTAGAGAAACCCAAAGTCCCATTAAAAATATTTGTGCATTAATTGTTCATTCTACCAAATGGCCATTCTCCTAAAAGGAAAACATAGTTTGAGTCCTATAATTTAGTGTTAGCCTTAGAATTACTCTAAATATGACTTGTCTGATGTTTCTTTAATATGGAGATTAAACACAAACATGAAATTAGCTTCCCTGAAGCATTCACTTTGAACTTTGCTTTTCTGCTACTGCAGAGATGCTCTTTTGAACTGTTGCCCTGCCATATTGACAGTGCATCCGGAGCTTGGATATGGGCCAGTCTTTCTTAGTTGTTTTTCTTTGTTTAGCTTGTTCAATATTATTGGCAGTTTGCTTCCACCAAAACCCCTTACATTCTAAAGATTTTTGACAGTTTCAAGTAGGTTCAATATCTTCCATGGGCAGAAAAACTAACTGCCAATTTTTACAGCAGACATAGGAGTTGAGTTGCTTTTGTTTCACTGGGAATGTAAGGGAGTCCTGTGAAGACTGTAGAGCCTATGATGTAACTTTTAAAATAAAATAAAGTGTCTCTTCAAATTAAGTAGTGTTCCTTTTTTTTGAATGATCATGGAGGACCTTTTCAGGTAATTTCAAAATTCTCTAATTAGTTTTATATCTTGGTGATTAACATTATCATCCTCCTCTTAGAAGGGAGAATTTGGCTTTCCCTCTGTTTTGGCAAGTATATGAAAGCAATTGAATCTTCACCATTCTTTTCATAACTTTTGGGACTGTGGCTAATTGGTGGAATAACCCTCTAAGTTAAACTGTTTGATGCATTCATTAAAATGTAAAGAATGAAAAATCCACAGAGCTTATTTATTATTTTGGTAGCATCACTCATTGATGAACAAAGAATTATTGACTAATAAGGAATATTGATTCTTGTTTTTTAATGCAGTCAATTGTTTTTTAAGAAAGCTTGGCAGAGATTGGGAACACCACTGACTAGACATAAAAATATTCCTCCAGTCACAGTTCATAAATACAATACATTTTAAAAAAAGATTTATTTATTTATTTATTTTACTTTTATCCATTTTCACTTCTAATACATGAGCAGGGAATATTGTTCCATTTATTTAGGTCTTCTTTAATTTCATTCTGTTTACTGATCCTTTACATAGTTGGCTAAATTTATTCCTAGGTATTTCATTCTTTTAGTTGCTCTTATAAGCTGAATTATTTCCTTGATTTTATTTTTGGATTGTTCATTGCTGGTGTATGATATCACTGATTTTTGTGTATTTGCCTTGTACCCCAACACTTTGCCAAATTTATTTATTAGCTCTAGTAGCTTTCTTGTGGATTCTTCTGGATTTTCCATATATTTGATCATGTAATATGAGAATAGGGATAGTCTTACATCTTTCTTTCCAATTTGGATATCTTTTAATATTATTTTTTCTTGCCTAATTGCTCTGACTAGAACTTCCAGTACAATGTTGAATAACAGCGGTGGTGGTAGTATGCTTTTCTTGTTCCTGATATTAGAGGGAAAGCTTTCAAGTCTTTCACCATTTAAAGTATGAAGTTAGCTATGGGTTTTTCACATATGCCCTTTATCATATTGAGGAAGTTTCCTTCTATTCTTAGTTTTCTGAGTGTTTTTATTAAGGGTACTGGATTTTGTCAAATGCCTCTTCTACATCAGTTGGGATGATCATGCGTTTATTTTTCTTTTCTTTTATTCATGTGGTGTATTAAATTAATCGATGCCCTTATGTAGAAGCAGCCATTCATTTCTGGGATAAATCCCACTTGATCATGATGTATAGTCCATTTGATTTACAGTTGGATTTGGTTTGCTAGTGTTTTGTTGAAGACGCTTGCATCTATATTCATAGGGGCTATTGATCTGTAATTTTCTTTTCTTGTAATGTCTCTTTCTGGTTTTAATATTAAGGTGATGCTGATCTTGTAGAAGGAATTTAGGAAGTATTCACTTCTTTTCAAATTTTTGAAGAGTTTGAGACTTATTGGTGTTGATTCTTCCTTGAATATTTGGTAAAATTCAGCAGTAAAGCCATCTGGTCCTAGGCTTTTCTTTGTTGGAAGGTTTTTGATTACTGATTCAATCTTTTTACTAGTTATTGGTCTGTTGATATCTTCTGTTTCTTTTTGAATCAGTGTAGGTAGTTTGGTATTTGTCCATTTTATCTGGGTTGTCTAATTTGTTAGCCTATAGCTGTTCATAATATCCTCTTTGATCTTTTTTATTTCTATAAGGTCAGAGAAAATGTCCCACCCTTCATTTCTGATTTTTGTTGTGTGCTTTCTCTTTATTTCTTTGTCAGTCTCACTAAAGGTTTGTCAATTTTATTGATCTTTTCAAAGAACCAACCTTTGGTTTTATTGATTCTCTCTGTTGTTTTTCTATTCTCTATTTCATTTATATCTGCTCTAATCTTTATTATTTCATTTATTCTGCTAACTTTGAGTTTGGTTTGCTTTTCTTTTCTTTTTTTTTTATCTTTAGTTCCTTCAGTGTGATGTTAGTTTGTGGAGAACTTTCTTCTTTTTTTTATGAAAGCATTTAGAGGTATACATTTTCCTCTCAGCCCTGCCTTTGCTGTATTCTATAAGTTTTAAAATGTTGTGTTTTCATTTTCTTTTGCCTCAAGATGTTTCATAATTTCCCTTGTGTTTCTTTTTTGACTCACTGGTTGTTTAAGAGGGCATTGTTTAATTTCTATGGATTTTCAAATTTTCCAATTCTCCCTCAGTTATTGATTTATAGTTTCATTCCATTGGGGTTGGAGAAGATACTTTGTATGATTGCAACCTTTAAAAATATTGAGAATATTTATTTTTTTTACCCAATCTATGGTCTATTCTAGAGAAGAAGAATGTGTACTCTGCTGTTGTTGGGTGAAGTGTTCTACATATGCTGTTAAATCTAGTTTGTTTACTGTATTGTTCAAGTCCTCTATTTTCTTACTGATTTTCTGTCTAGTTATTCTATCCATTAGTGAAATTGGTATAGTGAAGTCTCTTACTATTAATGTAGGACCATCTGTTTTCTCCCTTCAAATCTGCCAATCTTTTCTTCATATATTTTGGGGGCTCTGTTGTTAGATTTCATATATGTTTATAATAATTACATTTTCTTGGTGATTGAACCATTTATCAATATATAGTGCCCTTCTTTGTCCCTTTTAATAGTTTTTGCTTAAAGTTTATTTTGTCTCTTTTTTGCTTACTATTTTCATGGAATATTTTTTTCATCCTTTCACTTTAGAATTACTTGTGTCTTTTAGTTTAAGGGGATTTTCTTGTAAAGAACACATAATGGAATCTTGTGTTTTCATTCATCCTGCCAGTATCTGCCTTTTGACTGAAGAGTTTAACCCATTTACATTTATAGTAACTACTGACAGCTCAGGATTTTCTTCTCTCATTTTTCTCTTTGATTTTTAAAGTCATATCTTTTTTCTCCCCACTTCTTCCATTACTGCTTAGTTTTATATTTAGTTGATCTTGTGTAGTGAACCCTTTAGGATCCCATCTTTTTCCTTCTGTGCCTATTTTTCTGATATTTTCCTTGTGATTACCATGAGCTTAAATTAACATTCCAAATCTATAACTTTCTCAGTTAGTTTGATACCAACTTTATTTCAAATGCACACATAAATTCTGTTTCTCTATCATTCACTTTCCCTCTACCTTTATGGAGTTCTTGTCACAAATTATATATTTATGCATTATGACTCCAAAGCCATTGATTTATAATTACTTTTCATTCATATACTTTTAAAATCCTGTAGAATGATAAAAGTAGAGTTACAAATCAAAACTATAATAATATGGGCATTAATCTTTCTCCATGTCATTACCTTTACTGAAGATCTTTGTTTCTTCATGTGCCTTTGATTTATTACCTAGTGTCTTTACTGTTAATCTGAAGATTCCCTTTAGAATTACTTGTAGGGTTGATCTAGTGGTGACAGACTCACTCAGCTTTTTAAAAATCTGTGAATGTCTTTGTGATGGTTAGGCTAATGTGTCAACTCAGCCAGGTAATTGTGCCCAGTTGTTTGGTCAAGCAAGCATTGGGGTAGTTGTAATAGAAGGATATTTATGGGCTTTAGTTATCAGTGAGTTACTGCATAGGTGGCTGATTACATCTATAATCAACCAGATCAACCATGGAAATTGCCATCAGCAATGAGTGATGTTTTATCCAATCAGTTGAATGCCTTAAAAGGGGAAGTGATTTCAGCATTCAGAGAAAATTTCCCAGCTTGTCTTTGGACAGCCAATATCC
Source organism: Chaetophractus vellerosus (assembly GCA_004027955.1). NCBI lineage: Eukaryota > Metazoa > Chordata > Mammalia > Cingulata > Chlamyphoridae > Chaetophractus > Chaetophractus vellerosus. The sequence continues at coordinate 2,200 of PVKH010035426.1, read as the reverse complement.
CTGGAGACTCACCAAGGGCCTTCACTGGACTTTCATTGGAGCCCTTGGTTTGTAGCCTGCCTGTGGAACCTGGACTTGGCATCCCCACGGCCATGTGAGAGACTCTTATAAAATCTCATGCTATTTACAGATATCTCCTGTTAATTCTGTTCCCTAGAGAACCCTGACTAATACAGCTTGGTACAAGGAATGGTTCTTGAGGAATAGAATCTTAAACATGGGATGTCTGAGGTGTTTCTGGAGGTTTTACAATTGGCTATCTACTCTAATTGGACTCAAGGGTACTAATGTCTCCCTTTCTAATAATGAAGAGGCCATGAACAGTCCATGGAGTGAGTTAGCATGGAGATATGCAAAATATCATCATGGGATTCTCCTACTTCCAGGCTTATAAGAGGCAAGGATCTGGGTGAGGGTGTTTTCAACACCTTAAGAGAGTTTTGTGGAGTCAAAAAATGTAATGATGTTGGCTGGCTCCTCCTAGATACTCTGGATACAGTTACAAAAGAAAGAGATGGGCTAAAGCCTTCATATTTGCAACTTAAATGCCACATGAACGATGGGAAAGTTTCTATGTGTGCTCTGAAAGAAAATCTTGTTTCTTGCAGCCACAGGCTTGAGATATCTGAGAACCAGACTCAGACTCTCATTGTACCAGTAGCAAAGTTTCAAAGGAAACTAAAATCTCAACCCCACAGGATATCTGTGGTTAAAGTGAAGGCGTTGATTGGAAAGGAGTGGAACCCCAAGGATTGGGGTGGAGACATATGGGGTGATGATAATATTGGTGGGGACAATGGAACCCTAAATTCTGATGAGACTTTACCATATAATCCTGTGATGGCCTGCCCTGTGGAGACCATACTTGGTCAACCTTGTGTCACCCAGCCTCCAGCCTGCCCCAGGGAGTCTGGACCACCTTCCAGCCCTGAGGTGGGTACCAGCCAAACTAAAGCCTGCACTGCCCAACCTGCACCCTGCCCTGAGGAGTTTGCCTTCCAACACCTGCCTGAAGAGATTAATCCTGTCTTACCAGAAGAAAATACAAAGGAATTCCCTGAGGTCAGGAGCTTGCAAGACATTTCTAATCCTTCTCCTTATCCATCCCCACCAGCCTTTGACTTCCAGACCTATTACTAGATTAAAATCACAACAAGCCCCCAAAGGTGAAATACAAAGTATGACCCATGATGAAGTGTGATATACTGTGAAAAAATTGCATGAGTTTTCAACTTATGTAGACAGAAATCAGGGGAATATGTGTGGGAATGGATACTCAGGGTATGGGATAATGGTGGAAGGAATATAAAGTTGGATCAGGCTGAATTTATTGATATGGGCCCACTAAGCAGAAATACTGGATTCAACGATGTAGCTTGAGAGATTAGAAAGGGCTCTAACACTTTGTTTGGGTGGCTGACTGAAACATGGACCAAAAGATGGCCTAGAGTGTCTGAGGTTGAGATGCTCAATTTGCCCTGGCATATAGTAGAATTCAAAGGCTTAGAGAGATTGGAATGCTAGAATGGATTTACCACTTAAGAACTGCCCACCCACCCCAGGAATGTCCAGAGGACACACCTTTAACCAAGATATGAAGAATAAATTTGTAAGACTAATTCCATCTTCTCTGAAAAGCTCTGTGGTTGCTCTTCTCTGTATTCCAGATATTACTATAGGGAGGGCTGTAATGGAATTAGAATCCTTAAACATTATGGGGATGATCAGATCTTGGTGATTTCAGCATTCAGAGAGAATTTCCCAGCTTGGGAAAGTCCAGTATGGACAGTTAATTACCAAAGACAAGGTAGGCATGGCTACTGCAATGAAAGGCAGATTCAAAGCAATACTCAAAATAGTCTGAGTAACATAGAGTTATGGTGTTAGCTAATAGATCACGTGGTACCTAGAAGTGAGATAGATGGGCAGTCTACTAAATTTCTTCTGGATCTGTATAAGCAGAAGAGTTCTAGGTTGAGTGAACAAAACCCTAACTCAAATTACAGATGCAGAGAATCATGACTCCTTAATCAATTCCCAGACTTGAAACTGTTTACAGACCCAGTGGCTCTTGAATGAGGAGAAGGCCAGGGCCCCTTGAGGAAGGATCCTGTTAAACTTCCAAAAATTTATACTGTTAATCCTCCTCCCACCTTTCCCCAAGGAGACCTACTGCCTTTTACCAGAGTAACTGTGCGTT
>PVKH010035425.1:0-11730 GCA_004027955.1 Chaetophractus vellerosus | reverse complement strand
CAGAAGATCCCTTAACCAAATCTAACCTAAAGGTCTCATGTATAATAGGTTTACATGGCAGGAATCAGTTAGCTTAAGAAAATTATTTTCTGGGTCCATGAAAGGCTCAAACCAGGACACCTCCCAAATGCCCCACATCCAAATGATAACCAGATCCTGCCAATTCCACCCCTTCAATATCTTACGCCTCTGCCCCTTTCTCTCGTATCATCTCTGGGGTATTGCAATACATCGCTAGCCAGGTTCCCAACTCTAGTTTAATTTCCTAAGACCCTCACTCTATTCAAATTGTTGGGCAGAGCTTTTGACGTTTACACTTGTCCCTCCTTTCCAATCATATTTACAAGGTCCTTGTGGAAGTCATGTTTTTAACTTTGTTTTCTAACACCTCATAGATTAATATTAATTATATGAACAAACAGAAAATATTTTCTTCAAAACTACAATTTCATTTTTATTGCAAATTCTGTCTTTTGAGTCTCACTCCAACTAATACAATATAAAAGGAAAAATAGCACCATTACTTCCATTAGAGATAACTGCCTAAGTGCATTTTATATATTTCTCCCTAGTTTTTAATGTCTACATAATGAAAGACAAATAAAAATAATGAATCAAATTCTATTTATACTGAATTTAGGAAAGACTCAAATCACACAATATCTTCAAAGACAATGAGTGAGAAAACTTGTTTGAACCAAAAGGAAATTTGATACCAGAAATAAAGCAACTATGGAACTCTTGGCCCAATTCAGTATTTTCAGGATTAAATGGGGGGAAATAATTCTTACCCTAATGGTATCAAGTAGGGGAATGCACTAGAGATGTGATGGGGGGTGGGGTGGGTAATGTGGAAGGATCAATGCTCAAAACGACATCATACTGAAAATTGCCATGGATCATCATTCATGAAGTATAAGATAAGTTGTATGATAATTGCTCATTTTTTCTGATATCCAAACAAGATGGCTTAGATCCAGATGTAAGCATATTTTGCATCTAGACACAAATAGAAATTAATCTTCCAAACAAAATCTATAGGCCATAGGACATTGCCTTAACTAACCCTTTCATATGAAGTTGGGAAAAAAAATCAAATCCTAGAAAACACATCCTACACAACAAAGTGAGCCCCATTCTCAAAGAACCTGTCCCAAGTAGAGCAGGAGTTTCATGAAAAATCCTATGAGGAAAAGCTTCCCACAGAAACAAGATAGTAGAGGAAAATTTTAGCCTTTTTTCTTAGTGTTTAATAAACCAAGTAGACAGAAAAATAAGACTTATATACCATTAATAAAGTTGTTCTCAAAATCTGTGGTGCATCTAAAACAGAGATATTTCATTTAAATGGTAGATGCCAAGCCCAAGAAGATCACTTTGATAAAAATTTATGGGAGTGTGAACTAAGCATTACGATATTGATCCTGAGAACCACTAAACAAATAATTATTCAAATATATATCATGTACAAAAAAGAATGTACCTGATAATCACATGCTCATATATTAAACCTCAATAAGTTATCACAAAAATTCAGTGATAAATGAAAGCAGTGACCACTATATATCTGGACATAAATCATTATAATCCTAGAAGTAAATGACAAAATAATCCCATCAACTTGATATGGAAAAAGAAATGCTTTCTGAACAATTCTTAGATCAAAGATGAAATCACCATCACAGTTTAAATTTTAACAGTTTTATTGAGATATACCTCATATGTCATACAATTCACACACTTATAATTTATGATTAAGTGTTGTTCAATATATTCACAGGCTTATGCAACCATTACAAAAATTTAATTTTAAAACATTTTTATCTCCCTTAAGAGGATCCCATAAATATTAGCTCTCACTGTCCCTTCTCCCAAACCCCAAATCATTCCTCAGAATCCCAGCCATAATCAAACACAAATCTACTATCTCTCTATATATATACATATGCCTACTTGGACATTTCATATAAATGGAATCACACAACATATAGTATTTTGCATCTGCCTTCTTTACCTTAGAATAATCTTTCATAAACAGGATGAAAGTGAAAGGATGGCGTCATGTTTAAGTTTATGTAACAACTTGGCCAGGTAATGGTGCCCAGTTGTTTGGTCAAGTAAGCACTGGCCTGATTGTTACTGTGAGGACATTTCATGGACTTAAATCATCAGAAAGTTGACCACATCTATGGCTGATTACATCTAAAATCAACTGAGGAGATTGCCTTCAACAATGAGAGAAGTCTCACCCAATTAGTTGAAGGCCTTAAAATGAAAAGTTATTATTTCAGCAGTCAGAAAAGAAAATTTCAATCTCTACTTCAGGCAGCCAGCTTCTTCTGGGCAATTCATTAAAAACTGTCATTGGAGTTCCCAGCTTGCCATCTGCCCTATGGAATTTGGATTTGCCCATCCCCACAACCCTGAGAAACAGTTCATATAAACATATCATAATATTTACAGATATTACCTACTGGTTCTGTTTCTCTAGAGAAACTTGACTAATACAGATGGATAAAAATATATAGTACAAACAACAGTCACTAGAAAGTTGCTGTGTCTATACTACTATCAGTCAAAATATTAGAATATCTTAGACTATTTGTCTAAAATATGTTTCCTAAAGATAGCATGTAGTTGAATCCTGTTTTGGGGGCACAATTTCTGCCTTTTGATTGAATTGTTGAGTCCATTTAAGATTAAAATTATCTTTCATATGGAATTTACATCTGTCATTTTTCTTTTTGTTTTTTATTTATCTCATATCTTTGTTTTCCCTTTATTCCTCCTTTTTCCTTCTATTGCATGAAACAATTACTTTATTTGGTAACATTTTTCTTTTAATGACATTTTAAATATAATTTTTAAATTATTGTCTTCATGGATGTTCTAGGTTTTACAATATATGTCTTAACTTATCTGAGTCTACTTCATATTCATACTAAATTAACTCCAGTGAAATATAGAAACTAATCATATATAGGTAAGTTCCCTCCATTTTCATGCATGTATTACTGCTATTATACATCTTATATCTACATATGTTACAAAACAATGTATTGTTGTAATTATTAATTTATATGTATTCATGCCTTCTAAAGAAATTGAAAGAATAAAGAATAGAAGGTATATGTAGAATCTTTGTTATATTAGTCTTTCACTTTATCTTCACTTCTCTTGTGGTTAGGAGTTACCATTGGATTTCATTTCCTTGCTCCAGGATAGCTTTCTTCCACCCAACTCCTTGGTGCTATTATTGTCAAATATACTAGATTTCTATATGTTGTAGGCCCAAAGGAAGAATAGTGGGCTTACAGAGAAGAACAGGGGGCACTCCTTAAGTAATTATGGGATAAAACAGAATCATATGCTTCCAGATGTACACTAGGAAGGAAGAACATAATATGCTTTATGTAGAAATGATGCCAAAATGTTTAACCAGATTCTAATCATGAGAAAACTTCAGACAAACACAAATTGGGGGAAAATTGCTACAAAATAACTGACCTGTACTCTTCAAAGAAAGGCAGAGAAACTAGTCCAGATAAAAGGATGATAAAGAAAGATATACGACAATTAACTATACTACATGATCCTGTATTAGACCCTGGACCAGAGAAATTAAATTTTTATACAGGACATTATCAGGTTATTTGGAAAATTTAGAATAGGGACTGTAGAAAATATAGTACTACTATATCAATGTTATATTGCCTAAATTTGATAGCTGTATTATCTTTATGTGAGAAAATGTCCTTGTTCTTAGGAAATGCACAGTATACACTGAAATAGTCAGGGAGAAAGGTTGTATGAGATATGCACCTTTCTCTGAAGAGCTCTGAATAAATAAATACACACATACAGAATGAATTGACATATTCCTTTCTAAGTTTGGATTGGCCTCAGTATTTTAAACTTTATGCTTTCAATATTGTGAAATATCTCTTAGAATTCATTAAGTGTAAAGTTTTTGCAAGCATCTGGGATGCCTTTATCCTTTTCATTGCAAACACTTTCCCCATTATGACAATACGTTTGTCTACATTAAGTTCCTCTGGCTGCATGTTTAGAGTCTTTTGAATGACGTTTGTGTCAACATTCCCATAGTCAGGCATTTCCTCAATAACTCCATTACGTTTAAATTGAATTTTACTTCTAGTGTCACCACTTTTTATTTATTTGTTGTGCCTCCATATTTTTTGGCCAATCCATTTTTTGATTATCCATGTTCAAAATGTCACATCCATTTATCACCAGAAATAAGGAGGAAACACAACTACATGGTGTGTTGTCCACACAAGAACTGATAACAGAAAAACAGTTACTGGGAACCTGCTGTGGCTCAATTGGTAGGGCTCTGGTTTACCCCATGGGAGGCCGCGGATTCGGGTCCTGGGGCCTCCTCGAGCGGCAGACCACCTTGAGAAGGCAAGCTGCCCCAGGCAGGGCAAAAGCCCCCGAGGGCAGGGAAAGCCGCCACGAGTAGGCCGGCCACCACACCGTGAGCTGACTCGGTGGGACCCCGCAGTGGGGGGAGGGAGACAAGCAGACACAGAAGAATGCAAAAATGAACACAGCAAGAACAAGCCTAAAGGGGGGGGGGGGTAATATATAATTAAAAAAAAAAACAGTGACTAATTACTAGCAGTCTTTGAAAGAAGTGATGTGATTGGTCACTGATCAGAATGCCCATCTGTTATTCATATAGTGATTGTGGAATGAAGTAACAGTGAATTTTGTACTTCATGCAATTCCTCACTATTAATATACATGGTAACTGAAATTTGAACTGTGTTTTTGGGAGATTTGTGTTAACAAAATCGCAGTAACCTGAAATTTGTGCATATCAGAACTGGGAAAAACAAGGTGGGTTCCTGCATATAGATAATTTACATATTTTGTTTATTTGTATTTATATGTTTACAGTATATAGGTGTGTGTGTATTTATAATTCCACATTTTAACTAAATTATCGGATTTAATGCACAACCGTCAATCATGATTGCTTTCACTAAGAGAAACTCTGAAGTGTTTTCATTAATTCTCATGATATAAGTAACTGACCAGTCCCCACACTCACTTGCTCACACACACACACACACACACACACCAGAAGGAAGCTATTAAAGATACTACTATTTAGATAAATGTGATAAACTTTTTAGTTCTTTGGGAGTCTTTACTTAGTTCAATCCAGAAAAATTAAAGCCAATGTTATTCTATCCCCACCAGATAGCATAACTTTCTAAAAAAATTAATTCTCCATACATGCAAATAAGCTTTAAAAATCAAAAAAGGAATAAAATTGATAGATTAATATTGCCTAAAGATTCTTTCTGAAAAACCACTGAAAAAAGCTGCTGTGCTTATAAATTCCAATAGCAATAAAAGGTAACACAATATTTGCCTATCAGCCTCCTCTAGAGTCTTGTAGTTAAAATATAATTGCCACTCTTAAATGGGCTTCTAAAATTAAACTAAAAAAATTAAACTCTGCCCTTTAACGGGGCTTGTATATTTTGTTACCTGTAAAGAATAATGCATTAGCCAGTTTCCACATTAGCAGAAAGCATGTTATACAAGAAATGCTTTACTACCCGTTGTGTAGGGAGATATGGGGACATTAATTTATTCAACAAATCTTCTAAACCCCTATTATTTGAATTCTTGAGAGGAAAATAACAGTGGCAAATGAAAATGAGGAACTGAAGCAATTACCCTTGAAAAGGTATAGGCTTCAGTTCTTAATCATTTTGATCAATAGTTAGGTCAATTATTACAGAAGTTCTGCAAATAAAACTGTACAGCAGGCATTGATCACAGACTGAATAAATGTGTTATACTCCAGTGCACTACTATTTCGTCATATTCATAGATCACATTGAGAGTAACGAAATACAAACTATTTCAAAAGAATTGTGATATGCATATCAGCTCCTCAACACCATGTAATTTCTGACCTATTGGATATTACAATTACAATTACTATAAGGAGTGAAGTTTGTAATACATATTTAGTTATAGAAAGAGGACTACATTTTACAATGGTAGGGAACACAGATACTATACAATTAGGAATAAGAGTTTTGATGGAGTAAGAAGCTTAACTTTTAAACATGAATAGGGAAGATAGGGCAAATATCAAAAAACAGCTTTAGAACTAGGGACACATATTAGAAAGAAGTAAAGAAAGAGAAGACAGAGTAAGAAAAGTGCAAGGCTTCAAATTTAAAAATTCAATTGCTTCATAGTTGCTCATGAGTCTAATGCTGATAAGGGCATAGGCTAAATTGGAGCTATTCCAATTAAACCTCTTGCAAGACATCCACTTACTAGATTAAATAATGCATTCTGCCTGATCAGAGAAGGACAAAAATGAATATTGGAAATTCCAGCACCATTTTAACATAAAAATAAGTAAAAACATGTTAACAATCATAAATATTTCATAGAAGAAATACCAACCTTTCCTGTGTGATCCTTTATAATAACCTATAATACTAATTTGTATAACGGTTTTAAAACACCATATCTACAATGATTAAATACATTCATTTGACAATGTGGTTTGTACTTTAGATTGAGAAAATTAGAGGGTCTCTGCATTATGGAAGTAAATGATTCTGAAATCCTATAGACTTATTCCCTCTTGATACATGGGATTTGCTTGTAAGAGAAAGTATCGTCCAGATTTGCATATTGTGAATCCAATTTCTAAAACTGAGGAAGTCACTGCAACCTTACAAACACGCAAACTGTTTTTTCCTGGCACACAGAACTGTTCAGATAAACCGAGAACTAAAATTACAAATTATAAAAAATAAAGTGTAACTCATTAAAATTTCAATTTAATAGTTTTTTAATATCATCTATTAAGTAGGTTATTTAATATCATTTGAATTGAAAACGTTCAGGTAAGGGAAAACACAAATGTTTCCATCCTCTCAGTTAAGACTCTTCTTATTTAAATCTTCAAAAATACTTTCTTGGTTGCTTTGTAAGTAGGGATTGTTAAATCACAGGTATGATGAATAACTGGACACCTGAGTTCAGAGCCAAAACTACAGTTATCTTCATTGTCCACAGTCATTCTCTTAAAATATTTAAAAAGCATAATCTGCATTTTAGAAAAGTGGGATTCCTGGCATGTGCCAACTGGATGGAAGAATTTTTAAGCAAGTAATATGGACAGGATGATATTGCTAATTCTTCAAATGGCACCTTTTCTTTTAAAGTATCCTATTCTTTTGACGTCTTTTCTCTTTAATTTTTACCTCCTTATCAATTGTAAATATAGTCTAGAATTATGACATTAACTTTCACCTATTTTATACTATAAAAGATAAACAAGGCCTGATTTTTCAATATCTCCTTGTAGAAATGCATTAGATTCTTTTCTTAGGACTTCAGGGATTCCACAAGAACTATATTGGTTTTTATGATTTATTCTCAGCTTGAAATTACCACTCTACTTGAGTAATGTAAATTTAGACCCCATATACCTGTATGACCCTGGCTTGTGTATATTGACATTTCACAAAACTATTTTCTACCCAGTGCCTCGAGGAAATTCAGGTAAGTCTTTAACAGTGAATGAAATTCTTTGAGGGTATGAACAGAACTTCAAAGTTTCTTCGATAATGTTTTCACAGACTGGTGAGTTCTTTGTGGCCCCAGATTTAAAGATATATCTCAGATTCAGGTGTATACTTTGAATGGACCCAAGGTCCCTTACTGAATATTAAAACTCAAATCCAATCAGCCAGAGGAAGAACTCACTATAACAAATGCATGGCCTGGGAAGCCTCTTCATCCACATTGGCCTGAAACTCCCATCGCCATTAAGAATCATCAGGCTGCTTTGCCTGGGAAAATTCCTTTTTGCCCCCGCAAACAGCACCAGCAAGAACCAATGGGAGAACTAGGAGTACCAGATAAACCAAGCAGACCAAAAAGAATACCTCAAGTGCTTTTGGGGATTAAATCATGTCCCCCAAATCTTGGTCCTGTGGGTTGGAACCCATTCATATACAGGACCTTTAAAGATGTTATTAGTTAAGGTGTGCCCAAAGTGAATGAGGGTGGGCCTGAATCCAAAATGGTTAAAGTTCTTATAAGCCAAGGAAATTAGATCCAGAAAGAGAACCCAAAGAAAAGCCAGAAGGTGGAAGTCAATGGAAACCGGAAAGGAAAGAAGTTACTGCCATGCACATTGCCACGTGACTGAAAAGCAAAAGAACCCCAAAGTTTGCAGACCAGCCAGAAGATACCAACTCCTTTTAGCCTCTGAAACTGTGAGTCAATAAATTCCTGTAGTTAAGCCAACACATTGTATGGTATTTGTTTTAGCACCAAGGAAACTAAAACAGTTTTTGATACTAGAAAGTAGGTTGCTGTTATGACAAATACTTAAGAATGTGGAAACAGCTTTGGAGTTGGGTAATGGGTAGAAGATAGAAGAATTGTGATATGCTTGATAGAAAAAGCCTAGATTGCATTGAAGAGACTTTTGGTATAAATATGGGCAAAGTGCCTCCAAGCAAACCTTAGAAGAAAATGATGAATATGTTATTGGAAACTGAAGGAAAGGCATTCCTTGTTATAAAGTAGCAGAGAACTTAGTAAAATTGTGTTCTGATTTGATGGAAGGCAGAACTTGAAAGTTATAAACTTGAATGTTTAGCTGAGGAGATTCCCAATTAAAGTGTGGAAGGTGCAGCATGGTTTCTCCTTGCAGTTTACAATGAAATGAGACAGGAGAGAGAAAAACTGAGGACTGAACTGTTAAGTACAAAGACACTAGCAATTGATGTTTTGGATAATTCTTGGCCCATCCAGATACTGTGCTCTGAGGCTAAGGCCAAAAGCATCTCTATCAGGGGACTCCATAGGCTCTTAAGAAGTGAGTCTCCAAAGGAAAGGGCTCCATGTAAGGGTCTAACTGAACAACCCTTTGCTGAAGAGGGTATGGCTAAACACAGATCCAGTCAGCCATTTCAGTGGAAATCAAGATTGGAATTACAGTTATCCAGAAAGGATCTGTGGAAAGTTCTTTTACCTAGTGGTTTGGAATCCCGGAACTGCACACAAAGCCAACAGGTTTTTTGCAGAATTTTTGTGAGCACAATCACATCCAGCCTGTACTGAAAGAGAGAGATATGGGACAAATTGAAAGAAGAATGATTTCAAAAGCAGAACCATGAAAGCAAAGATATGGACTGAAAAGATCTTGGGCCAAGAGAACAGACCCACCCATGTGTGTGGAAAAGACAGGTATACCCTTGCACTTGGAGGGGACAGGCCATCTGACTCAGGGCTTGTAGGGGGAAAGTCTTATTCCTTGATGTTCAGGGAGAATGCTCGGGCATTTGTGGAGCATTTGGCCAACATTCCAATACTCTCAGTGGGTGGGGCCAACACCCTAATGTTGGGAGAAAGCATGGCCACTATGCAAGTACTTGGAGAGGTGGGGCTGTTGTTTTCCAAGGCCTGAAAAACAAACATTAAGCCACAGATAGCTCCCTTATCTTGAAATCAAGTGAAGTTTACCCTGCTGGGTATTGGGCTTATTTGGTACCTGTGACCCCTATTTTCCCAACAATTTCTCCCTTTTGAAATGGAAATGCTTATCCAATGCCTGTCCCACCATTGTATATTGAATACAGATAACTTGTTTTCTGGGTTTCACAGTCCATTGGAATAGAATTTTGCCTCACATTGGACACACCCATACTCAATTTTGATGAGACTTTGTAGTTAGCATTGTTAAGAGAAATGACAAGCTTTGGGGATGTTGTTATGGAATGAATACATTTTGCATGTAGAATTAACATGGCTTTTTAGGGCCCAGAGGGTGGACTGTTGGGAATTGAACCATGTCCCTCGCAAAAACATGTTTATGTCCCAAACTCTGACCTGGTGTGTAGGAATCCATTTATAAATATGACTTTCAAGCATCTTCAAAGATGTTATTAGTTAAAGTGTGTCCAAACTAAATGAGGGTGGGCCTTAATCCAATATGACAGAAGTCTTCATAAGGAAAGGAAATTGAACATGGAAGAGGAAATATGGGAAGCAGTCAGAAGCTGGAAGTCAGTAGAACCCAGGAGAGAAAGGGGAAGACACAACCAATGTGCAATGCTTGTGAAGGAAAAGCCAAGGAACTCCAAAGATTGCTTGCCAGCCAGAAGATACTAACCCTGGCAGGAAGCATGCCTTTTAGCTTCTGAAATCATCAGCCAATTAATTCCTGTGGTTAAGCCAACCCATTTTATGGTATTTCTTTTTGCAGCTAGGAAAGTAAAGCAAAAGGCTCTGAAAATTAAGCTGTCATTGGAACACTGACCACAAAAATATGCCTGTACCTGCATGCTAAACCTTAGAAAGGAGATTTCTTGATAAAATAAAACATCCAAATAGGACCTAGCATTTTCCAAATTAATAGATAAAATGACCAGCATATATAAAAAGTCATCACACCAAGAAGCAAGAAAATCACAATGTGAATGGAAAAAAACAATAAACAGATGCCAACACCAAGATGAATCAGATGTTAAAATTATCTAACAAGGATTTTAAAAGCAACTATCATAAAATGCCTCAATAAGTAATTACAAATTCCCTTGAAACAAATGTAATAATAAAAAAATCTCAGTAAAGAAATCAACATTATAAAAATACAACCAAATAGAAATTATAGAACTGGTAAAAAAAGAATGGAAAGCTTCTTGCTATATAGGCACAATAGTAATGTGGAAATGACAGAGGAAAGAATCAGTGAACTGGAGAACAGGGCAATAAAATTTATCTAATCTGAACTAAAGAGAGAAAATAGAATGAAAAAAAAAGTGAACAGAATCTCAAAGACCTGTGGGTCAATAATAAGTTACAACATATCATATCATCAGAGTCCCAAAAAGAGAGGAGAGAATAGCATTGAAAAATTTTTTGAAAACATGATGGCTGAAAACCCCTCAAATTTGGCAAAAGACACAAATCTACAGATTCAAGTAGCTGAGTGAATCCAAACAGTAAATCTAAACAAATCTACATAATACACATCATAATTATACTTCTGAAAAGTAAAGAAAAAGTAAAATCTTAAAAGCAACCAGAGAGTGATGATGGATTAACTATAGGGAAACAAAAATTTCTATAATAGGATTTCTCATTGTAATCCTAGATTTTGGAGGAAGTAGCACATATTTCAAGTGGTGAAAAGAAAGAACTGTCAACAATGAATTCTATATCTGGTGGGATTATCCTACAGAAATGAAGGAGAAAAAAAGGCATGCACAGATTAAGGAAAACTAAAAGAATTTGTTTCTAATAGACATATACATATAGATTGTCTAAAGGAACTTCTTCAAATAGAAATAAAATATTATAAGTAGGAATCTTGGAGCACCAGGAAGGAAGACCAACATAAAGAGCAGAAACATAAAAGTACACAATAGATTAGCATTCTCATGAGTTTTATAAATTATATCTGAAAATTTAAACAGAAATTTTAACATTACCTGATATTTAAAAGTGGGTGTGATGGCTAGGCTAATGTGTCAACTCGGCCAGGTAATTGTGCCCAGCTGTTGGGTCCAGCAAGCCTGGGGCTAATTGCATCTGCATCAATCAGCAAGATTGGATGAAGAATGGATGACGCTGTTATCCATTCAGTTGACTGCTTATAAAAGGGAACTGATTTCAACATTCGGAGAGAATTTCCCAGCTCGT
>PVKH010035424.1:0-11738 GCA_004027955.1 Chaetophractus vellerosus | reverse complement strand
ATGCTTGTTGAAATCTCCAGAATATTCTAACCCATAGCAAAAACGCATAGCCAAGATATAAGCTCTAGGTAAACGAGTAACATGTAACAATTAACTAGATTATGCTACTATTAAATGATCACCTACCTCCAAAATAATTTTGTTTGAATAGCAGCGGAAAAGGGAAAAATGAAAAACAACAGCAGCACTTTATTTAATCTTTTATTGAATACCAGACTTTGTGGATCAGACTTTCATTTTTCTTGGCCTTGTGCAGCTCTCCCCTGCATTAAAGATTCTCATTGATTTCAAAGGAACTGGACTGTAAGGTAGAGAGTGAAATGAAAAACTGAACCTGTCTGATTTTTATGCTTTTGTCAGATATTTACTTTCTACATTTGTTCTTCTCTCTGTCAGAACATCTCCAAAGGCAACATATTATGTCAGAAGGGCCCTTTCTAGCTTTACCTGCCAAATACCTAATTTTCCAAAGGGAGTAATTTGTGTTAGGTATAACTAAAGTTAACTCTCAAGAAGTTCATTGAGTCTTAAGTTTCAAGTAACGTGCTAGTTCATGCTCATCTAAACAGTGACAAATGACAAGCTCAGCTTGAAGAAATAAAGGAAACCCTGTCTACACGCCCAATCTATTCAATTCATTCAGAAATTATCGCAGCCAACTCAGAATTCTCACTCATCAGGTTTCCTGTGGTAAGAAAATATTTTGCAGTGTTAATAGAAGTGTGTGTGTGGTGTCTGCAGTCCTGTTATTTATAGTGCCTTCCTTTCCTCTTCCTTTCCACGGATATTTCACAAACAGACCTTGGCTAACTGTCTCTGCCTCAGAGAAGACACTCAGCTAAAATGCAAAGACAAATGAGAGGTTGATTATTGGTGCTTAAACAAAATGTTTAGAAGAATGCTTGACTAGCCACCAATTCAGAAACCTCTGGGAGGAAAACTACAAATAAACTACATTTCTGGACTCAGTTACTCATTTAAACCAGAAATCGGAAAACTCCAGCCTGCAGGCCATATCGAGCTAAGTGCCTGCCTCTGTACTGCTCATGTGCTAAGAATGTTTTTTCTTTTTCATTTTTAAATGGCTGAGGAAAATAAAAGTTGAATAAATTATTCTGAAATGTGAAAGTTATGTGAAATTCAAATGTAATTTTCTATAAAGGTTTTATGGAATGCAGCCATGCTCACTCATTTACATATTATATAGGGCTAATTCTGTGCTACAATGGCAGAGTGTAGTAGTTGCAACAGTGACCATGTGACCTGCAAAACCTAAAATATTTACTATCAGTTCCTTTATGCCACTCTCACACCCACTTTCTTTTTAACTAAAACAAACACCTTCTCAATCCATTTTCATCATGCACCATGATAGTACTCTTGGTGATTGGCTCCAGATGTCCACTTTGTTTGTGTTTTCAAGTCAGGGTATGAAAAAGTACTTACCTTCACTGCTCATAGTTTATTGTATATCTAAGAAGAAATGCCCAGAAGGCAACAGGGCGTAGAATATTGAAAATTTTGAAATCACAAAGAGTGGGAGTAAAGAACACAAAACAGATGAGAGGATGCTGGGAGGTAATAATAGTACAACATCACTTATAGACTTTATTCCATAACAAATGCTTTTCTAAATAATTTTTACAAGTATTATTTCACTGGACACCTTATAGAAACTTATAAGGTTTTTCTTAGTATATACCTATTTTAAAGATGAGGAAATTGAAGCACAGAAAGCATGTAACATGCCCACTGTCACACAAACAAAAAGTGCCAAGGCCAGGAGTCGAAGTCAAGATATCTGGTTTTGACCGTTTTGACATTCTTCCCAATGGAAATAATCCAGAGCTACCAGCTACTAGTAGCGTGGTTTTAAGTAGGTTTGTTCTCTAAGTGCTGGCATTATGGTATGTAAAAATGGATAAAGAAACTCTTGTAGGCTAGAAAGAAATTTAAAAATTTCTAAGAAATTAGATGAATGAGTACACACAATGTACCTGTTCCGGGGTCTGTCAAATCATAGATATTAAATATATGATAATTATTCATTGGTGCCATCTGAATCAGTGCCTTCACAGGTTAAAGATATTTATCAAGAAAAATATACATGGAAGAGCAAAAGAACAGTTACCAGATCCTGGAGATTAAAAAAAGAGATGAAAAGTAAAAGATATAGGAGGATAAACATGTGAGAAAGTCTCATCTACTTAAAGAGACTGATGTGTAGTCAATTAACAACACATTGACAAAAGGAAACATTTATAAAGTACTGTGGAAAAAAGGGAAAGAATATTTTTGCCTTCAAAGACATTGTGAAGGATCAATGCCATGCTAAAAGACGTGGAATTCATGTAGACTTTAGGGAGCCATTAAAGAATTTTGGGCAGGCAATGTCATTATCAAATTTGTCATCACAAAGAACATTTGATAGTGGTAAAGAGGATGAATTGTAAGATGGTAGTTCCATAAGGAAAAGAGGCCAGTTATAAAGTTGTTGCAATATTTTGAAGAAAGAAATGATGGTCCCTATATGATGTGGGATTAGAAAGAAGGGGAAGTTGGTGATATACTCAGGAGATATTTAGGATCCAGTTTTACTGAGCCTTGTGTTCCAATCCCTTTCCACTGTAAGGTAGGGCCAAGGAGAAATGCCTCTCTTGCCTGGGAGATACCCACAGGGCTTGGCAGAGTATTGGGGCATGTGGATGTTATGGAAAACATTCCTGACTTTAGTGTCCAACATATGAAAGCAATAGGATATTGCAGAAGTGGAAGGTATGTTCTCAAAATGAAAGAGGAATAATGGAAGTAAGTGTAAAATATTATATCAGCTTAAGTGAGAAATATTTCATAAAAATATATGAAATATTTAACAAATGTGAATATGTATAGTAAAAGCATATTTCTGGTGTAGTGCAAATTCCTCGTTGTCACAATATATTTTATTTACCTTTATAATTTCTCTCTTGGATAAGTACTATGTAGCATGGTTAGGACTAGAATTGAGTAATTACCCATTGGTTTGACTGTAAGGAAACTAAAATCTCTTTGGACTCAGAATGAATATTGCTAAGAGCTTTTCATTTCATTAGAGGCAATTCATTTATTTCATTTGACTTATTTTAGGAGGGCATGAGAGAGTACTGATTGGCTTTCCCACTGTGATAATTGTAGAAGACTGGGTTAAATGGTAAGTTAACAACTGTTCCTGATATTCAAACTGCCAGCCAAAAACTTCCTCTAAACTCTAGATCTCTTACTACACACCTCTCCCAAAAAACTTTTTGGTCATTATTTAAGGGATTAGGAGCTAGGTTGGTGATTCTCTTTGATTGCCTATTTAAAATTCTTTGTTTCATGAATCCCTAACAAGTATAAAGACAAAATGGATTTTTTCTATAATATAGTATACCTAAATGAGATTGGCTATCTTTATAAGTATACACAGTACATCCACATATCATAAAAAAAGAGAAGACTTATGATGATTAGGTTTATGCTGTCTTTTATAAGTAACATAAGTGGTATCACATTGTAAGAAACTGAAAAAAATTCTTGAATTTGTACATGTTGTATATTTTTCTAAGATTGTAAATTATGCTAACAAGTTGCCATAGGTTACAATAAAGTTTAATTAATCCTATGTTGAAAGAATTATTACCATTGCATCTTCTTCTGGAGGGTTTATGGTTTTAGATATTATGTTTAGGTCTTTGATAAATCTTAAGTTAATTTTCATATAAGGTGTGAGGTAGAGGTCTAACTTCATTCTTTTGCTTGTGGATACCCAATTGTCCCAGCATCATTTGATGAAAAGCCTCTTCTTTCCCCGTTGAATTGTTTGCCACAGGGTTGCTAGTGCAAAGTGCCAGAAATGTGTTGGCTTTTATAAAGGGAATTTATTTGGGGTAAAAGCTTACATTTCTAAGACTATGAAATGTCCAAATCAAGGCACCACCAAAGATGCTTTCTCACCAAAGTCAGCTACTGTTGATTCTGGTGCCCTGCCACATGGTGAAGATAACGACTGATTTCTTCTGCCTTCCCCTATAGAATCTGCCATCTCCCAGAGTCCAGCTGTGGGGAACCAGACATAGGGCTTGTCTCTTTCCAAGCCTCCTCTCTCAGGCTTGGCTGCTCTGCTTTCTTCCTGAGTTCAGCTGTGAGTTATGAGGGATATGGTTCATCTCTCCCTAAGCCTCCTTGAACTTCTTGGGGCTTCTCTCCTAGAGCTCAGCTATAGTTGAACCTGGACTCCTTTTTCTCACATTACAGGATCAAATATGGCAGCTTCCTTTCTGTGTGTGTGTCTCCATTTATATCAGACCCACAGGAATGGATTAGTTCAAAAACACAATATTTTTCTTTCTGGGATTCTTAAAAGAACTTCAAACTGTCATAAATAGTATTGACACCCTTGTCAAAAATCAATTGACTCTAGATGTGTGGGTTTATTTTTCTATTCTAAATTCTATTTGAATGATCTACATATCTCTCCTTCTGCCAGTACCACACTATTTTGCTTAGTATGTATTTGTAGTAAGTTTAGAAATTGAGAGGTATAAGTCCTCCAGCTTTATACTTCTCTTTCAAGATATTTTGGCTATTCAGGGTCCCTTGAAATTCCAAATGAATTTTAGGATAAGCTTTTCTATTTCTGCCACACACACACACACACACAAAACACCTTTTGGAATTTTGATAGAGATTGCATTGACTCTGTAGATTCCATGGGGAATATTACCATCTTAACAAGATTGAGTCTTCCAATCCATGAACATGGGATGCCTTTATGTTTATTTAGCTCTTCTTTAATTTCTGCAATATTTTCTAGTTTTCAAATAGGGGTTTCCACATATAAGATAATGTCATCAATAAATAAAAATAGTTTTACTTCATTTCAATCTGAATGTCATTTTCACTTTTTCTTGCCTAATTTTCTGGGTAGGACAAAATTGAATAGAATTGGTGAAAGAATGCATATTTTTCTTGCTTTTGAACTTAGGGTGAAAGCTTTCAGGATTCCACCATTAACTATTATACTAGTTAAAGGTTTTTTCATAAATGCTGTTTATCAAGTTGAGAAGTTTACATCTATAGCTACTATATTCAATTTTTCATCAAGAAATGGTATTGGATTTTGCTGTATGTAGATTTATTTTTATCAATTGAGACAGATGATCATGTGTTTTTGTTTCCATCATTCTATTAATGTGATGTATTGTATTGACTGATTTTGTATGTTAAACCACCTGTATCAGTCAAGGTTCTCCAGTAAAACAGAATGGATAGGATAGGATAGGATAGGGTAGGGTAGGGTAGGGTAGGATAGGATAGGATAGGATAGGATAGGATAGGATAGGATAGATAGATAATTATAATTGTGATGGTTAGACTAATGTGTCAATTCAGCCAGGTAATGGTGACCAGTTGTTTGGTCAAGGAAGCACTAGGCTAACTGTAGTACAATGGCATTTCATGGGCTTTGATCCAGCTGAAAACTCCAATAAAGCTGACTTTTGAATTGAGTCCAAATTCCCCAAAAGAAGCTGGCTGGCTGAAGTTGAGGCAGAAATTCTTCTTTATGATTTCTGAAATCCTCACTTCGGGCTTTTAGGATCTCCAGCTGATTGGATGAGGGAGACTCTTTCCATTGCTGAGGGCAACTAACCATCACACCACCCTTGCATTCCCAGCATAAATCTCATGTTCATAGAGTCTAATCCTTTTAATATGTTACTGGATTGGGTTTGTTAGTATTTTGTTGACAAATTTTGCTTCTCTATCCATAAAGAATATTGGCCAATAGTTTCCCTTTCTTTGTATGGCTTTGGTATTAGGCTAATTCTGGTCTCATAGCAGCATTGTTAGGAAGTGTTCATTTCCTCTAATTTTGGTAGAGTCTGAGAAGTACTGCTGTTAATTCTTCTTTAAATGTTTGGTAGAACTCAACAGTAAGGCCATCTAGTCCTGGGCTTTCCTTTTTTGGGGCAATTTTGATTACTGATTAAAATCATTACTCATAAATATGTTCATATTTTCTATTTCTTATTAATTCTTTTGGTAGTTTATGTGCTTCTAGGGGGTTGTTCATTTCATCTAGATTTTACAATTTGTTAGTGTACAAATGTTTGTCATATTCTCTTATGATCATTTGTATTTCTCTAGGGTCTATAATAAAGTTCCCATTTTATTTTAGATTTTAATAATTTGAATCATCTTTTACATATTAGTCAGTGTAGCTAACATTTGTCAATTTTGTTGAAAGGTTAAAGAGTCAAAATTCTTTTTTTATTCTCTGTACTATTTTTCTATTCTGTACTTAATTTGTCTCCATTCTGATTATTATTATTTCTTTCCTTCTGCTAGCTTTGGATTTAGTGGGCTATTATTTTTCTTAGTTCCTTGAAGTATACTGTTTGACTTCTATTCTTAACTTTTCTGAGGAATCACCAGAATGTTTTCAACAATAGCTGCACCATTTTGCCTTCCCACCATCAATGTATGAATTCCTATTTTTCCTCATCTTCTCCAACACTTCTTATTTTCTGCTGTTTTTGAAGAGTAGCCATTTTAGTGGGTATTAAAATGGTATCTCATTGTGGTTTTGATTTGCATTTCTCTAATGGCAAATGGCTTTGAGTATCTTTTTATGTGGTTTCTGACCATCTATAAGTATTCTTTGGATATATTTATATTCAAACATTTTTCCTATTTTTAAAAATGCATTGCTTGTCTTTTTGTTATTGATCCAATTTTTTATTCAATAAATTCTCTATCTTCAGTGAAGCTTGTGGTTTTCAATACATTATTAGAGATGGAGAAGCAAGTGGAATGTAGATAGTAGTCCAAGAGATTTAGAGTATATTCAAGAATTTCACTACTGCATTAGAGTCATTTTCTCTGTATTTCCTTTGGTCTGTATTTTAGCTCTGAATTTGACATTCCTATCTTTGCCAGTCACTGTTAACATATATTTTAAAGTTCTTAATAAATTAGAATTTGGTCAGGGAAATTCTCTTTCTTACTTAGTCATTAATAATTAAAAACATCGTAGGGGGCTGGATAGAGAAGAAGGAAATTTTGACAGTTCTGGGTTCATCTCCTAAAGTACTTAAATTACCCATGTTACTTTTAATGATGCTTAGTCCATATGACTTGGAAATGCCATTTCTAGGTATATACCCAAAAGAATTAATAGCAGGGACACGAAGAAATATTTGCACCCTTGTATTCACAGTAGCATTATTCACCATTGCCAAAAGATGGAAGCAACTAAAGTGTCCATCAATAGATGAATGGATGAACCAAATATTCTATATACAAACAATGGAATATTATTCAGCTGCGAAAATGAATGAAGTTCTGATATATGCAACAACATGAATGAAACTTGAAGAGATCATGTTGAGTAAAATAAGGCAGACACAAAAGAACAAATATCGTATGATATCACTGATGTACAGTAATTAGAATAAGCAAAATTATCAAGTCAGAAACTAGAAAACATGAAACCAGGAGCTGGGGTGGGGGTAGGGAATAGGGAGCTAATACTTAATTTCTATAAAATTTATTTTGGTTGATGGAAATGTTTTGGTAATGGATGGTGGTTATGGTAACACAATATTGTGAACATAACACTGAATCATATATTTTAACGTGGATATAAGGGGAAATTTCAGATTGTTTACACATTACAAGAATAATTTAAAAAAAAAAAAAAACCATAGGACTCTACAACACAAACAGTGAACCAGAATATAATCTATGGACTACAGTTTATTTTACAATTATAGTATCTTTACTTCATCAATTGTAACAAAGGCACACACTAATGCAAGGTGTTAATAATAGCAAGGATGTATGGCAACTTTGTAGTTTATGCTTGATTTTTCTGTAAACCTACAACTCCTCTAATAAAAATTATATTAAATAAAAGAGGATGTTAGAAGGAAACAAACCAAACATTTTCAGAAAATTTAACAAAGGGCTAAACACATACCAAATTCCTGTCTCCATAACTGTGAACCTAGAAAACAAGTCATCTGGTTCCAAATACAATAGTGGGACAGGCATAGGATAGGCATTCCCATTCAAAAGGGAGAAACTGGAAGGAAACAAGGGTCATGGATCCCAAGCAAGTCCAAAACCCAGCATGGAAAAGTGCATTAAATTTCATGGTCTGGGAGTCATTTGTGAATACAAGCTTTGTCTTCTGGATCTGTTCCACTTTTTCCAAGCACTGAGACAGTAGCTACACTATGCATGAAAACTGGGATATAGATCCCCAAATCTCCAAGCAATTCTCCCTGAATTATCCCTGAACACCTGGGCATAGATCCCAACCTCTATAAGCATTGGCACAGTGGCCAAACTCTCCCTGACCATTCAGGTGGAAGCCTTACCCCTTCCAAGTGCCAGGCAGATGGCCTGCCCCTTCAATTACAGGACGACTCACTCTTTCCATGAGCTTGGCTGGGCCCTCTCCCTTGGACTGATGAGATCTCTGTAGTTGAGACCTGTACTACCTTGTCTCTGGCCTGAAATAATTCTTTTTTGTCCCAATTCTGTCACTTTCAGTCCAGTATGGCATGGTTCTGCTAATACAAATATGTTACAAAAACCTTGTTGGCTTTGTGTGCAGTTCGGGGGGGGGGGTGGTCCAAGTAGTCAGGCAAAAGGATTTTCCACAGATCCTTTTTAGACAAATACATTTCCAGTTCTGACTTCCTCTGAGATGGCTTCCTGAATCGATGTTCAACCACATTCTCTTAAAAAAAGTGTAGTTTTGCCAAACCCCTATGAGAGGCCCAGTCTGTAAATTTATCTCCCAGGAATTCAGTGAGGGCCCTGACAGATCTTCTTCTGTCCCTAGTTTCAGAGCATGTTATCTGGTAGGCTGAGAATTTTCCAAATAATCCATTTTTTGTTCCTTTGTGCCTAGGAGTCCAGCCCTCAGTTTATCCCTTTCCTCTCACATTTTACTGTAAGCAGCAAGGAGAAACCCAGCTGCACTTTTCACACTTAGCTTGTAAAACTCCTTAGCTAAATATCCAAGTTCATTGCTTATAATTTCTGCCTTCCATCTGACATTAGAACACAATTTCACCAAGTTCTCTGATACTTTATAACAAGAATTTCCTTTCTGCTAGTTTGCAATAACATTTATTATTTCTTTCTAAGGACTCACCAGAAGTATCTTTAACATCCATATTTCTAACAACATCTCCTCAAAGCAATCTAAGCCTTTTCTACCAAGGGTGCAAAATTCTTTCAGCCTCTACCCATTACCCAATTCCAAAGCTGCTTCCACAGTTTTAGGTATTTTTAATAGCAGCACCCCACTTTCTGGTACCAAAAACAGCCATAGTTTGCCAGTCTGCTATGATGAATACTACACAATTAGTTGACTTAAACAATGGGAATTTATTATCTCATGGTTTGGGAGGTTAGAAGACTTGCTTTCTTAAAAAAAAAAAATCTGTTGCTTTTTTGTGCTGGCTGTCAGTAATCATTGGAATTCCTTGGCTTTCCCATCACATGGAAATGTCTTCTCTTTTCTCACTGCTGTGACTTCTGGGTTTCATTTATAAGGCCTCCAGTAATCCAGATTAAGGCCCACCTTGTCACACATGTAGATGCATATAATAGAATAAGACCACATATTTCTACATGCACTTAGTTTTCTGTATATTATGTTTGAAATGTTGCATTTTAAGGAAATAAAATAGAGAATTATTTTTGTTTCCTACTACCTTTGGCAAGATTTATTCTAATAATGTATCATTCATCAAACTAATTAAGAAATGTGATAAAAAATCTTGTGAATTAGCCTAATACATGTCAAAATATCATTGGAAATTAAAATAAATGAATTTATTTTAATCAACCTTGTAAAGTCATAAAATATTTAAAGCAAAAACAACAAAGGTTTTATTGTGCCAAATGAATAAATTATATACAATTTTTCAGAGTTTTAAATAATGGAGAAAAATAATCAGAATATAAAAATCTCCTCAGACTCAATTCTTATTATATTGGCTTAACTATTGTAAGGATTTAATATTCATTGATTGTGATTTTTTAAAACTTTCTAATTAAACTTTCTTTTTTTAGAACAGTTTTAGATTTATAGAAATTTTGCAAAAAAAAAATTGTGCAAATAATTTCCACATACCCTGCACCTAGTTTCCCCTATTATTGCCATCTTAGCTAAAATTTATGGACCAATATTGACATATTATTATTAAATAAAGTCCATACTTTATTCAGATTTCATTAGTTTTTGCCTAATATATTTTTCTGTTTCAGAATCCTTTCCAGAATACCACATTACATTTACTTGTCTTATTTCCTTAGGATTCTCTTGCCTGTAACATTTCTCAGACTTTCCTTATTTTTGATCTAGAAATTTTTGAGGAATACTGGTCAAGTATCTTATAGGAAGTCTCTCTTTTGGGATTTGTCCTATGCTTTTCTCATGATTAGACTGGAGTTATGGGTTACAGGGAGGAAGACATAGAGCCATTGCCATCAAATCATATCAAGGATACATGCTATTATGACTAACATGACTTATACCTATGGATGTAGCCCTTGATGACCTGGCTGAAACTGTAGTTTTCTGGGCTTCCTCAGTATAAAGTTACGCCTTTTCTCTCCTTTCCATACAATATACTTTGAAACAAACTCATTATTTGCAGCCTACAATTGAAGGGGAGGGGAGTTACACACCATCTCTTTAAGAGCAGTGTACATACAAATGACACACAATAGATTGGCTTTACAACAGGAATTTATGTTTTCAGGGTCTAGAAGTCTTGCTTATTCCCAGGGTTGGTAGTGTTCTGGCTGGATGGTAATCCTTGAGCTCTTTGGCTTTTCCATCATAGGTTGATGTTCTTTTTTTCTCTTCCTTGTTCCGTTGACTTCCAGCTTCTTCCTGTAGCTTTCTCCCACTATTTCAGAATTTGTTCTGCTTATAAAGGACTCCAGTAAAATGTATTAAGACCCAACCTCATTCAGTTGGGTCACATCTTAACTAAAAGTAAAATCATTCAGTGAAAATATTTACAGTAGGTTCACAACCTCAAGAATGAGATTAAAATTAAGGAAAATGTTTTTTTTTTTTTTTTCCTGAGGTACATAATTCAGCCTACCACTCCCCTGTTGTCTTTGGGCATCCTTAAGAACTCTTTTTTGGATAGAATCTTGAAATCTTTCAGCTTTAACCTGCTGTTATTATGTTAGAGCTCCTTTGTTATGGTGGTAAGGTGTGATGGAGGGAAACATTCTATAATCTTATGATTAAATCACAGTCTTCCAGAGGTCCTCAGTCCTTTGGCTGTGATCCTCAAAAGTATTTCTTAGGTATCTTTCTTTTCTCTCCTAAGTGAAACAGGAAGTCCAGAGGAGTCAGATGTAGGAGAAATGAACTTCCCCCAGATAGGATAGGCCCTAATAACTCTTTTCTCACAGAGAAAAGGCCTTTTTAATGGAGAACATTTTGGTGTATTTCACAATGTTTGCTCTTCCTCTCCACTTACCAGAGCTATTAGGGGATCTTTCTTACCCCTGGCAAAGGAGAAATTTGGGAGAGGCTTCATTGGTCCTTGGGGAAATGAGGGAAACTTAAGACTCCATGACTTATAGCACCAGCTATATCCTTGGCTCCTACTACACAATCAGCAAGGGAGAAATGGCAGGAGGCCCTAAACTAAAGAGAAAAACTACACCCA
>PVKH010035423.1:0-11732 GCA_004027955.1 Chaetophractus vellerosus | reverse complement strand
AACCCTGTAAAATCTTGGGTTGTAGAAAGGGTTATCCATCAAGCTTGCTACTCCAAAAGCGGTCACCGGGGCGCCACAGAAATGAACCCCAAACCTACTGAACCGAAATCTGCATTTTAAGGAGCTCCAGGAGTGCATGGGAAAGTCTGAGAATCACTGCTCTAGACCTCAGAGCCCTCTCAGGAATAGAGGAAGCTTTTGACCATGCTGAAGTTGTAGAAGGGACTACTCTGGCCCCCACTGGCACTAGCAAGGAAAGGGCTGTAATAATAATTTCTCTGGCTGTTGGTACTGCTGGTGCCATTACTCAGCTGTAAGCTTCTGGCAAGACCTTGGAGATGGAGCTAGGGGGGGACCAGATGGGCTGCTGGAGCGTGGCTGGACTCCCTGCATCCCTAGGTGGCTGGTGCTAGGGAGACCTGCCGAGGGGCTCCCACTGCTGCTGACACTTAAGGAGCTGAGGCTGCTGAAGGTGCTGAGGCAAGGGGAGAAGGTGAGCATGGTTGAGGATGAGGCAGTACTCTGGGTGCCCTCAGGAGGCTCTGGGCACTGGGAAGGCCTTAGCAAAGAGAAGGGGCTGTCTCCTTATGACTTTATGCTCACTCCAGCCCCAACATTGAGCAGCCACAGGCATCAGCACTGCACTTTCGCAGTTTGGATCCAGGGTCCAGTAACTGCCTTTTCCTGAGTCATCATCATCCCAGGGCATCTCCTTGAAGCAGTCATTGAGCGACAGGTTGTGGCAGATGCGGCCGAGTGTGAGCTTGTGTTCCGGAGCACTCTGGATGGCCATGGCAATGACTGCCAAGGATGAGTAGGGTGGGTACATGATTTTCATCAGGTCCTCGCAGCTGGCCAGGTACAGCCAGCTCAGCTCACCAGTTGCCCCTAGCCCTGCGGGCGAGGCAGGCAAAGGCCAAGGTGCCAGCATAGGTTGGCGGCTGCAGGAAGAACCCAGTCATGCCCCCAGGTGGTGGCAGCGGTGGTGCAGCACAGTCCACCTGCCCATAAGGCGCCCTGGCAGCTGCTGGTGCGCCCAGCGGTGGCAGCAGACCTGGCTGCGAGTAACACCTTGAAATAAGGAACATTCTTATATTTGTATTCTTAACCACAATCCTCATCTACCACCAAAATCACTGTTAAACAGTCCCTAGATTATAGACCCCTTTTAGCCTCAATCACATTTATAAATCAGCAGTTATACTCATTATAATGTGCAACAGTCAACTCTATCCCATTTTCACGTTTGCAATTTCTACATACATTCAGTATCAGCTCCCCCTTCTCAATCCACATTCATCTCCTACTTTTTATACTCAATGGCTTAATTTCATAAGTTTACTCACCGTATTTAGTTCCTACCCATGAGACTATACAATATTCATCCTTTTGTGTCTGGCTTATTTCATTAAACATAATATCCTCAAGGTTCATATCCATGTTGTCATGTGCTTCTCAAATTCATTTCTTCTTACACCTATATATGTATATACCACATTTTGTTTATCTATTCATCGGTTGAAGGGCACTTAGGTTGTTTCCATCTTTTAGCAATTGTGAATAATGCCGCTATGAACATCAGTGTGCAAATATCTGTTTGTGTCCTTGCTTTCAGTTCTTCTGAATAGATTCTTAGTAGGCAGATCATAAGGCAGTTCTGTATTTAGCTTCCTGAGGAAGCTCCAAACTGTCTTCCACAGAGGGTGCACCACTTTTCATTCCTACCAACAGTGAAGGAGTATTCCCATTTCTCTGCATCCTCTCCAGCACTTGCAGTTTTCGTTGTTTTGTTTTGTTTTAAATTATGGCCATTCTATAAGGCAAGAAATTATATCTCGTAGTTTTGATCTGCATTTCCTTAATAACTAGTGAGGTTGAGCACCTTTTCATGTGTTTTTTGGCCATTTGCATATCTTCTTTGGAAAAAAGACTAGTCAAGTCTTTTACTCATTTTTTTTAATTGGGTTGCTTGTCTTTTTGCCATTGCGTTGTTTGATCTCTTTATACAACATTGAAATCAAATCTTTATCGGATATGTGGTTTCCAAAAAGTGTTTCCCCATTGAGTAGGCTGCCTTTTCACTGCAGCAAAGTCATTTGAAGCAGAGAAGTGTTTAATTTTGAGGAGGTCCCATTTATCTATATTTTCTCTCACTGCTTATGCTTTGGGTGTAAGGTTTAAGAAACCACCATCAACCACAAGGTCTAGAAGATGTCTCCCTACATTTTCTTCTAGTTTTATGGTTCTAGTTTTTATATTTAGGTCCTTGATCCATTTTGAATTAATTTTTGTAAATGGTATGAGATAAGGGTCCTCTTTCTTTCTTTTAGAAATAGATATCCACTTTTCCAAGCACCATTTGTTGAATAGGCTGTTCTGACCCAGTCAAGTGGGTTTGACAGCCTTGTCAAAAATCAGTTGACCATACACGTGAGGGTCTATTTCCAAACTCTCAATTCAATTCCATTGGTCCATCTGTCTATCTTTATGCCAGTACCTTGCTGTTATTACCACTGTAGGTAAGTAATATGCTTTAAAAATGGGAAGTGAGAGTCCTCCATCTTCATTCTTCTTTTCAAAGATATTTTGGGCTATTTGGGACCCCTTTACCTTCCAGATAAATTTGATAATTGGCTTTTTCAATTCTCCAAAAAAGGCTGGTAGAATTCTTATCAGGATTGTGTTGAATCTGTAAATCAGTCTGGGGAGAATTGATATCTTAATGATATTTAGTCTTCTAATCTATAAACATGGAATGTCCTTCCATTTATTTAGGTCTTCTTTGGTTTCATTTAGCAATGCTTTGTAGTTTTCTGAATACAGGTCCTTTATATCGGTGAAGCTTATTCCTAAATACTTGATTCTTTTAGTTGCTATTGTAAGTGGAATTTTTTTCTGAATTCCTCCTCACTTTGCTCATTGGTAGTATACAGAAATGCTATTGATTTTTGCATATTAATCTTGTATCCCACCACTTTGCTTAAGTTGTCTATTAGTTCTAGTGGTTTTCTTGGGGGTTTGGGGGATTTTCTAGGTATAGGATCATATCAATGAATAGCAAAACTTTAACTTCTTCCTTTCCTATTAGGGTGCCTTTTTATTTTTTTCTTGCCTAATTGCTCTAGCTAGAACATCCAGCAGAGTACTGAACAAGAGAGGAGATAGTGGGTGTAATGGTTTCAGAGTTTTATTTAATCGTGAATTCCAAAAATACAGATTGGATTATTCTTGTAAACTAATCTGTTCATCTGGGCATGATTAAGTTATGAGTAGGGCGTTAACTGCCACATCAGTGAGACGTTGAGCCCCACCCCTCAGTGGGTGTGGTCTCAAGTATAACGGCTAGGCAGTAGATTGAGAGCAGAGATTTGGAGGAGGAGATTTGAGAAGCAGTTCTGATGTTGGAGTAAGCAGTTCACCCGATAGTCTACAGCTGGCCTTGTGGAGAGACGCAAAGCATAGAAAGTCTCATGGTCTACAGCTGAACTCGTGAAGGAAACAGAAGCTAAACCTGGAGAGAAATGCAGCCCCGGGAACAGAGGAACCCAGAAGCCTGAACCCTGGAGACCTCGGCAGCCATTTTGCTCCAACACGTGGACTTTGGTATGGGAAGAAATTTATGCTTTGTGGCCTGGTAACTGTAAGCTTCTACCCCAAATAAATACCCTTTATAAAGACCGACCAATCTTTGGTGTATTTCAAAAGGCACATCTGTGGCTGACCAAAACAGTGGGCATCCTTGTCTTGTTCCCAACTTCAGCAGGAAAGCTTTCAGTCTTTCACCATTGAGTACAACGTTAGCTGTGGGTTTTTCATACATGCACTTTGTCATATTGAGAAAGTTTCCTTCTATTCCTATCTTTTGGAATGTTTTTATCAAGAAAGGATGTTGTATTTTGTCAAATGCCATTTCTGCATCAATTAAGATGCTCATGTGATTTTTCTTCAATTTATTTGGGGGGGGGGGCACTGGGGATTGAACCCAGGACCTCGTACACAGGAAGCAGGCACTCAACCACTTGCGCTACATCCATTCTCCTCTTCAACTTATTAATGTGGTTTATACACTGATTGATTTTCTAGTGTCGAACCACCCTTGCATACCTGGTATAAAACCCCCACTTGATATATAATTCTTTTAATGTGCTTTTGGATTCAGTAAGCAAATATGTTGTTGATTTCTGAATCCATATTCATTAGAGAAATTAGTCTATAATTTTCTTTTTCTTAATATCCTTATTTGGTTTTGGTATAGGGATGATGATGGTTTCATAGAATGAGTTTGGTAGCGTTCCTTCTTATTCAATTTTTTGGAAGAGTCTAAGACTGGTATTAGATCTTCTTTAAATGACTATTATAATTCACCTGTGAAGCCATGTGGGTCCTGGGCTTTTCATTTTAGGGAGGTTTTTGATGAATGTTTTGATTACTTGTGATTGGTTTGCTGAGGTCAGTGTGTGTTGATCATGTGTTTCTAGGAGTTTGTCCATTTCATCAATGTTGTCTAGTTTGTTGGCATACAATTGTTCATAATATCCTCATCTCTTATTTCTGCTGGCTCAGAGGTAACGCCACCCTTCTCATTTCTGGTTTTATTTACATCTTCTCTCTTCTCTTTGTTAGTCTAGCTACAGATCTGTCAATTTTGTTGATCTTCTTGAAGAACCAACTTTTGGCTTTGTTGCTTCTTTTTTATTCTCCATTTCACTTATTTCTGCTCTAATCTTTATTGTTTCTTTCCTTCTGCTTGTTTTGGGATAGGTCTTTGATTTTAGATTTTTTTTTTTTTTTAAGAAGGTACCCAGAATTGAATCTGGGGCCTTGTACATGGAAAGCAGGTGCTCAACCACTGAGCTACATCCACTTCCAGTGAGAGTTGATTTTTTGTTTGTTTGTCTATTTGTAGGCGGTACTGGGGATCAAACCCAGGAGCTCATACATGAGAAGCAGGCACTCACCCACTCAACCTATATCCGCTCCCCTTTTCTTCTTTTTAACCTAACCATTGAGGGCTATAAATTTCCTTTTTAGCACTGCCTTTGCCGTAACCCATTCATTCATCTCAAAGTATTTACTGATTTTTCTTGCAAGGTCTTCTCTGACCTACTGATTATTTAAGAGTATAGTGTTTAATCTCCATCTATTTGTGAAATTTCCCTTTTTTCATCTGTTATTAATTTCTACTCTATGATCATACCATCCAGTTAGCATTAGTGTAGCTTATGGGCCACCATATACATGTAGTATATGTACATTACAGCTACTCTATCACCTTAAAGTTCTGATTCTAAAATTTGGGCATGTATCAGAATCAGGAGGGGAGAGTGTTAAATCACACTGCTGGGAGGATCAAGATGGCAGAGTGAGAAGCTTCAGGGCTCCAACCCCAGACAGAACTCTGAGCGACCAGAAAAGAACTGGCAGAAACATCTTTCTCAAAGCTCCAGAAAACAGAGGACTACAGAACAGGGTGAGCACCAAGTCAATAAAAAGGCCACTTAAAAGCAGTAGGATCTTTGTGCCACTCTGGCTGGCCTTTCCACCCCTCACCAGCTCAGCACGGAGCTGGCCCTCTCTCCAGTTCCAGAGGGAGCAGAGTAACACTTGTGAAAATACTGGGAGCCTGCATGCCTAGCAGAATCTGTCTGGTGGTATAGCCTGAGGGACTTTCACTAACCTAGAAATGCCTTATGTGTGGAAGGCAGCACACAGAATGCTGTGGGAGAGCAGTTAAGCTGTCCTGCCTAAGGCAAGAGACTGCTGACTGGAAAACACAGCACAGTGCCTGGGACCATGAGGAAACTGTTTTCTATGGAGGAGAAGAAATTTGTTGATGTAAACAGGGAAAATCCTAGGCCACATGCATATGTCCAAAAAAAAAAAAAAAAAAGATGCATACACAGAAAGGATCAGGGAGGCCCCTAAGGTTTGGGCTGCAGCTATTCTCTAAACTCATTGTATGGATAAATTCTGAAAGAGAGCACTCACATAGGTTAATCTGCAAAGACTGAGAAAGGTGATTTTTTTGTTTGTTTGTTTGCTCTTGGCATTCAAGGAAAGCCCTGTCATAATACTAGGTGGATACATGCTTAAGAAACAGATGCCTCAGAGTCTAAATTCCAGCAATAATACATTAAAATATCAAAATGTCTAGGTTTTAACAAAAGATTACAAAGCATACAAAGAAAGAGGAAGCAATGACCCAAGCAAAGGAGAAGAATAAAGCATTAGAAACTATCAATGAGGAGGATCAGTCCTGAGATATTCCAAAGACTTTTTAAAAAATGGTCCTAAGTATGCTCAAAGGGCTAAAGGAAAACACTGATAAAGAACTAAAGGAAGTCAGGAAAATAACAAATGAACAGAAATTTAAAATTCCCTAGAGGAGTTCAACACAATAGGTTGGAGGTGGCAGAAGAAAGAATCAGTGAGCTTGAAGATAAGACAATTGAAATCTTCCAGTCTGAGGAACAGAAAGAGTAAGGAAAAGTGAACAGAGTCTGAGGAACCTGTGGGACATCATCGGCTATTTCAATATATGCGTTGTGGGAATCCCAGAAGGAGAATAAAGAGGAAAAGGAGCAGAGAGAATACTGAAATAAATAATGGCTGAAAACTTCACAAATTTAATGGAAGACATGAATATATATATATCCAAAATGCTCAATGAACTCCAAACAGGATAAACCCAGATAGACCCACATCATGCCATGCTATAATCAAACTGTGGACTGCCAAAGACAAAGAGAGAATTTTGCAAGCCACAAGAGAGAAGTAATGCATCACTTACAAGGGCACTTCAGTAAGATTAAGTGCTGATTTCTCTTAAGAAACCATGGAGACAAGGCAGTGGGACAACATATTTAAAATGCTGAAAGCAAAATCACTGCCAACCAAGAATTTTATATCCAGCAAAACTGTCTTTCAAAAAACGAGGGAGGGATTAAGACATTCCCAAATAAACAAAAAGTGAGAAAGTCTGTCATCAACAGGCCACCCCTAAACCAAATTCTAAGGTGAGTTCTGCAGGTTGAAAGGTAAAGATACTAGACACATGAAGTAATAAGACTCTCTAGTAAAGATAATGATATAAGTTCTAGTATGTTTTTGGTTTGTAACTCCACTTTTTGCTTCCTAAAGGAGCTAAAAGGCAAATGCACAAAATATATCGAGAAATTAGAAGTCTGGGATTCAGTATGTATAAACATGCCAATTTGTGAAAAGAACTATATAAAGGTGGGAGAACAGAAGGATAAAGGAAACAGTTTGTGTAAACCTTTGAAGTTAACTTGGTATGTAAGCAAATGAGAGTGTTACAGATTGAAAATGTTAAATTTAAATCCACGGCCATCACACACACATACACACACACACACACACACACAAATTAGCAAACAGAGACAGAAATTAGACTACAGTTTACCAGGGGTGGGAGGCAGGGACAATGGGCAGTTAATGCAAAATGAGTGTAGGGTTTCTGTTTGGGGTGAATGAAAAGTTGTAGCACTGAATGGTGGTGAGGATACCACAACACTGCGAATGTGATTAATCCCATTGAATGGTATGAGAGGGAGAGGCTGGCATGGGAAACTTAACGTTTTATATGTTTCCACAATTTAAAAAAGAAAAGGAAATCAAAGAGATAATGACAATCACACGCAAAACATGATACTGGATGGGATCCAAGAATGGAGGAGAAAAGGCTCAAAGACATTATTGGGACATAAGAAAAATTTGGAATATAGAATGTAAGCTTCATAGCAATTTTGAATTTCTTGAACTTCATAATTGCATTTACAGTGATTACACAAGTGAATATCCTTGTTCATAGGAAACATATATGGAAGTATTACATGTTCAAGGAGAAGGGAGGGAGAACAGAGGTGGTAAAATGTATGGAGGGGGAAAGGGGGAATACTGCTGGGTTCTACTGCCATAGTTTCTAATTCAGTAGATTTGGGGTGGGGCCCCAAAACTAAGTTCCCAGGGGATGCTGATGCTGCATCCACACCACACTTTGAGAACCACTGCCAGAAAGCAATAGTTTTAAGTTTTTTAGGGGGGATGAGAAGGTGGTATAAAGAGCCCCTTTGAAAATCTAATGAAAACCATTACTTACGTAAATACACACACACACTCTTTAAAGGCATTACGGAACTCAGAAGCTCATCCATATACCATTCTAAAAGATTCTTGGTTAAAAACCCCATTAAAGTAACAGCACAGGGTCTTACATATCCATGTTTTTCAAGTCTCTTTGGAACTTCTAGCTAACAGTTATTTCACACATTCATCTCATTTTTTTTATGCAAAGGCTTTTTCATTCAAATTACTAATATAAAGAAGAAAGATTCTGTTTTAAAAACTTATCTGAAAAAGACCTCACTTTGTAATAAGAAAAGTAGACAATTATATCTAGAATTACACAGAAAAGAAAAACATTTTGGATTCACATTACATTATCAAATGAAGGACATGCATATATTTCCTTAAAATAAAAAATCCAGGGGCCGGCTGGATAGCCCAGTGGATAGGGCATCGGCATACCACATGGGAGGCCCCGGGTTCGGTTCCCGGGGACCTCTCCTAGTGGGCAGACCGCCTTGAGAATGGCAAGCCGCCATGGGCGGGCCAGAGCCACCGTGGGCAGGGCAAAAAGCTGCCACGGACAGGCAAAAGCTGCCACGGGCAGGGCAGGTCGCCCGCGAATGGAGCGCAGCCAGCCACCCGCGACCTGAAAGCCAGCCGTGAATGGAAGCAGAAGCCGCCCACAAGCGGGGAAAGCCGCACCTGCGCAGTGACCAGTCTCGGCGCATCGCCGCAGCGGGGGGGAGGGGAGATATGTAATAAAATAAATAAATCTTTAAAAAAATAATAAAAAATAAAAATAAAAAAATAAAAAATCCATAAGCATAAGCACTTTGACATAAAGTATAATGTTCAGATCACTTATCCTGAAAGGGCAAAAGTTTAAGGATTTTTGTTTCAAAAGATTACTAGGTCTTTTTACCCTCAAGAGCATCTGTTAAAGAGACGTAAATGTGACAAGCACTGTAATAAAATTTTTAATAAATAAACGCTTTACTATCTCATTATTTTTAGTTCAGAAATCTTTATTTCCACATTTGGAAAATCCCAGAAAGTGATGTTCTAGTCTTAGTATGGTTTTCTTTTATAGGAGTTAAAATAAGTTATTTTAAGGTATCTCACCTAGATATGATTGAAAAACTGGGAATATTCAACTCTTTCCATTTGTTTTAGGGGAAGAAAGATTTTAATTTGCATGTGTTTCGTGAAAATTCTAAGGGTCAACAGCATCGCCACCATCCCCTTTAATATTCTCCATTAATGATAATTTAAAAGGATTTCCCCTTTAAAAATGTGGAAAATAGTTTGTTTCAGATTATATTTACCTGAAATGACCACAGCAATATTTCTATTGCCCCATGCTCTTTCCAAACCCTGCTACACCCTCACCAAAAGAACAGGTTTTATTTCTCCCCTCCTTGAAACTGGGCAGGCCTTTCTGACTGTCATGATGACTAGAACATGGTAGAAATGATGCTGCATGATTTCCAAAGACAGATCATAATAAAAAAGTATGACTTCTACTTGGCAAGTGTGTGCATGTTCACCTTGGAACTGACCCAGGCCACTTGTTGTTTCAACTAAGAGTCAGAGCTAAGGTCCCAGCTCAAATGCCAGGGGAAATTGTGGGATAGCCTATCCCTTACCACTCTGTTCTGATGCTAGCACTAAACACCCACATCCTACATCTGTAGCCATTTTATTTTCAATGTTATTGTATGTGTTATAGATTGTATAGAGCATACATGCTGCAATATATGGTCTGGTCAGATACAGTTTTAGAAATAGTTTGGGCTTTTTTAATTCATCCCACTTATTGGAGGCAACTCTAGTTCCTTAAGCCTTCATTTCTTCTCTTTTTTTTTTAAATGTGGGTTTATATGATTCAATGGCACTGGATTGGGGGAGGAGCCAGGGACTCAGCCTAGCAAATAGATTATTTAGAAGAATTACAATAGAATGTCAGAGAACTCTAAGAGAATAAAAAGAAAAAGAAAAAAGAAACATATGTTCCTTCTATTTCAACAACTTACTCCAAGTCTAATTCTCCCATGACTGGTAAGGGATAAAACTTTCAGGGAGATGCTGAAACCATAAAGAGTTCAGACACTAGACAAGTGACTGTTCTGTAAAAACTGAGAAAGGCATCCAACAAATCAAGCTACGGATGGAGAAAAGTCATACTTCTGATCTCAAACGCACCCTATTATATTCTCTGCTTTTAACTAGACAATCAAACTGGATTTTTCTGTACAAGGACAGGACTCCAAATTCCTACTGGATACAGGTCTTCTATTTCTACCTTAAATTCCTCTATTCTAAATGGGAAATTTTACTTTGTATATGTTACCATAAAATTTAAAAAAAAATTTTTTTTCTCTACACTACCTCAGAGTACTATAGAATAACACTGGTAAGTATCGCCAATAAACCTATTATCTTACCAGTCTCACAACACTTGCCAATATCAATCAGCCCCCCAAAAAGAGGAAGACATCTTCCTACAGTGTGATTCTGCTCCAGCTAATTTATTATGTTTAGGCTTATTCTGTGAAAATATTGTCAAATGAAATGCTTTACCAAGAAAGCATATATTTAGAGATCCCAGGTGAAAATGGTAACACAAAACAAAATTATAGCTGCCTGAGACACCTCTGTTTTCTTACACATACTGGCCTCCAATGATTCACTGTTAGATCAGCTACCTTCCACTCTGGGCTAAAGATTCTGACATAGGCAGTATATATAGTGCTGACCCTATTAGAGTCCAAGCTGATCATTACAAAACCCTGCCCCAGGTTACTCCAATATCCATTTAAACCTGAAGTGATATCAGGAATAAACTTATTAAGTCTTTATTGGAATAAAGACTTATTGTGCCATATACTCTACTGTCCATTAAGAAATCTAATGGGGACCGGCTAGATAGTCAGTGGATAAGAGCGCCAGTATACCACATGGAAGGCCCCAGGTTCGGTTCCCAGGGACCTCTCCGAGCGGGCAGACGGCCTTGAAAAAGGCAAGCGCCATGGGCGGGGCAAAGCCGCCGTAGGCAAGGCAAAAAGCCGCCACGGGCAGGGCGGAGCCCCCACGGGCATGGCAAAGTCACCCGTGAAACACGGAGTTGCCGCCTGCCAAGCGCAGAAGCGGGGCAGCCCGCAAAAACACGGAGCACTGCTGCCCACAAAACATGGAGCGGAGCCGCCCGTGAAAACAGAATGGAGGGGCCGGCTCGATAGCCCAGTGGATAGGGCGCCGGCATACCACATGGGAGGCCCTGGGTTCAGTTCCCGGGGACCTCTCCTAGCGGGCAGACCGCCTTGAGAATGGCAAACCGCCATGGGCGGGCCAGAGCCACCGTGGGCAGGGCAAAAAGCTGCCATGGACAGGCAAAAGCCGCCACGGGCAAGGCAGGTCACCCACGAATGGAGCACAGCCATCCACCCGTGAACTGAAAGCGGGCCGTGAATGGAAGCAGAAGCCGCCTACAAGTGGGGAAAGCCGCGCCTGCGCAGTGACCAGTCTCGGCGCGTCGCCGCAGCGGGGGGAAAGGGGAGATATGTAATAAAATAAATAAATCTTTAAAAAAAAAAAAAACCAGAATGGAGCCACCCACAAACGGAGAGAGGCGCCTCCGCGGAGGG
>PVKH010035422.1:0-11728 GCA_004027955.1 Chaetophractus vellerosus | reverse complement strand
TGGCAGAAGCTGGGGTTCGGATCCCAGGGAGGGGAGGGGACCGCGATCTGGTCCTCAGAGAGACGGGGCCCTTCTCCTTTCTTCCATTCGCGCCACGCCGGCTTCACTGCTGCTGCTTGGGCCTGTCCACGCTGCTGCCACCTTTTGGCCTTGTAGGGGCTTTCCCTCCGCCTCCAACACTCACCCCCCTGCCCCACCCCAACGCGGAACCCTCCCTCACCTTCAATTCCGTTCCTATGACCTTCTCAATTAAAATTAAAATGACAACCTCCCAGCTCTCACCTGATACAACTTTCTATCTTTCCACAGCCCTTACTGCCTTCAAACATACCATATAATCTGCTTTTGTGTGTCTTTCCCTCTGCTAGAACAGAATTTCCACAAGGGCAGAGATCTTTGCTCTCTCGTCTATCTGATCCCAATCAATATAATCCCAGACAATGCCGGGCTCAGAGTAGAGGCACTGAATAAATATTTGAAAGACCGAAGGAGTGTTGGCTCACAGAACTCCTGGTCCCAAGGGGCTGCAGGGGCTGGGATTGGGATTCAGGAGTCAAGAGGGCTGGGACTAGGGTCCCAGGGCTGTGCAGGGGGCCAGGCCCAGTGGGGAGTCCCAGGAGAAGAGTGGGGGAAGGCCTGTGCCCCAGGGCTGAGCTTCCTATTCTGCTCCACCCTGGACCACAGAAAAAGAGCCGGGAGGAGTCGAGCGGCGAGGGCAGTGGCGTGGAGATCCTGGCCAACCGGCCATACACGGACGGGCCTGGCGGCAGTGGGCAGTACACACACAAGGTCTACCACGTGGGCTCCCACATCCCAGGCTGGTTCCGGGCACTGCTGCCCAAGGCCGCTCTGCAGGTGGAGGAGGAGTCCTGGAACGCTTATCCCTACACCCGAACCCGGTGAGTGGGTGGGCCTGGGGCCGAGAGGGCACGGTGGACGGGGTCGTGACCCCCACCCCTGCCCTCTGCGCAGGTATACCTGTCCCTTTGTCGAGAAATTCTCCATCGAAATAGAGACCTATTACCTGCCTGATGGGGGACAGCAGCCAAATGTCTTCAATCTGAGTGGAGCTGAGAGGAGACAGCGTATCTTGGGTGAGGCCTGGAGCTGGGGGGCGAGATAGGACCCTGCTGCCTGCACGGGCAGGTCCCAGGCTCTCTCTGGCCTTCACTTCCTGTCTGTGAAAGGCTGCCCTCCCAGTCCAGAGGCAGGGCGGGGTTTGAGGGGTCTGGGGTTGCTCAATGCTTGTCCCACCCCCACCCCAGACACCATTGACATCGTGCGGGATGCAGTGGCCCCAGGGGAGTACAAAGCCGAAGAGGACCCCCGGCTGTACCGCTCGGTCAAGACGGGCCGAGGGCCGCTGGCTGACGACTGGGCACGGACGGCGGCCCAGACAGGGCCCCTCATGTGCGCCTACAAGCTGTGCAAGGTGGAGTTCCGCTACTGGGGCATGCAGGCCAAGATTGAGCAGTTCATCCATGACGTTGGTGAGCACTCAGCCACAGGCCCCACGTCGGAGCCTGAGAGTTCTCCAACTCCCGGGGCACCCAGGAGCATGCAGCCACCACTTCCATTTGGTAGGGTGGGCACCGAAGCAGAGGAGCCACCCGGCCTAGCCAGGGAGAGCAAAGCCTTGAGGTTTGGGTGAGTCAGGAGGGCAGGAACTGGGGACATGACTTTCAGAGATGCTGCTGCTTCTATTAAGATTCCAAGATTCTCCATTGTTCTGCGAGGCAAGTGAGACTGCTAGGGAATCTCAGGGTCACAGCGCTATCCCGCAACACATTAAGGAGTGCAGGCTGTGACCCTGAGGTCTTGGTCTCCGGGGTGCCCCCCCACTCCCACCTCCAGAGTCCCAGCTGCTGGGAGTCCAGGGGCCCCTGTTCCATGCCTGCTGCTCAGCCCCGCCCCAACCTCCAGGTCTGAGGGCAAGCAAACTCCACCCCCCACAGGTAGAAGGCCGATCCCTGGACAGGGGGCCATCCGAGGTCCTGGGTTCTGCTCCACTCCCGACTCCCTAGGGAACCTCCAGCCAGCTGCCTCCCAGCTCTGTGCCTTACCGCTGTCAACGAGGAGGAGCTAGAGGGCTGACAGAGACCGAGCAGTTGCAACCTGCCAGGTCCTTTGCCAATGGCTTTCATGCAGGGACCCCTTTAGCACCATCAACGCCTCTTCAAGGGAGGGATTGATATCATTCCCATTTCACAGATGAGGAAGTTTAGCTGAGAGAGTAATGCAGGCTCGTTGTCTTGCATTTAGTAAATACAGAAAAGCTCAAATAAGAAAATTAAAATCACACACATACGATTAAGATTCAGATAGATTTCCTTCCAGAAGCTTAAGATGATAATTCAGTCGTTGTGGCTTTATTTTCTTGGACTGTGAAAGGCTCTGCTTAGGAGGAAACATCCCAGGATGGGCATCATCTTTTGCTACAAGCTTCATTAAGTCCCACCACTTCCATTAACTATTAACACCTTCATTAGCAATCAACAATTTCATTAACTGTTAATGCCTTCATTGTTAACTCTTAGAAGCCAGCCGAAAGAGGGCAAGAACAAGCCTTAGTTCTAGCTTTCAGGTGGGGTGGAGTCAGTGCCTGAGATTTGTGGTGTCCAGAGGGATAAAGAGGCAGTGGGTGAGGAGGGAGGGTGCAGGAAGCCAGGTGCCCCGGTTTCCACTCCATCCCCTGGGTAACGCTGGCCCTGCCCTACTTTGTGGCTCTGGGCGGTAGCAGCCCAGGGGAGCCATTGCCCAGCCATGAGGGCTGCACATGTGGCTGCAGCAACGGCGGCAGGGAAACCCTGGGCACCCACAGGTCTGCGCCGGGTGATGCTGCGAGCCCACCGCCAGGCCTGGTGCTGGCAGGACGAGTGGACGGAGCTGAGCATGGCCGACATCCGGGCCCTGGAGGAGGAGACTGCCCGCATGCTGGCCCAGCGTATGGCCAAATGCAACATGGGCCACGAGGGTCCTGAGGCCCAGTCCCCGGGGAGGCCGGGCACCGAGGCCCGGGCCAGCCATGCCGGCACCCCCGACGGGCCCGAGGTGCCCCCTGGCCCCGACGCCTCCCCCGACGCCAGCTTCAGCAAGCAGTGGTCTTCGTCCTCCCGCTCGTCTCACTCGTCCCAGCATGGAGGTGAGGCTAGGGGGTGGGCTGGGAGGAGCGACCCCCCCCAGGCTGGGCTCCCAGGAGGCTGAGCCAGCCCTGCAGGGGGCGTGTCCCCCCAGAGCCTGTCCGAGTGGCGCATGCAGAACATCGCCCGCGACTCTGAGAACAGCTCCGAGGAGGAGTTCTTTGATGCTCACGGTGAGCCCGCGGGCCCAGGGAGCTGGGGGGTGCAGGGAATGTCCCTGAGCAGCCTCCCCCCACCATGACACAGCCCCCTGCCTCCTCAGAAGGCTTCTCGGACAGCGACGAGGTCTTCCCCAAGGAAATGACCAAGTGGAACTCCAATGACTTCATCGACGCCTTTGCGTCCCCCACGGAGGCCGAGGGGGCGCCAGGTGAGGCTCCTGCGTCAGGCCGCCTGCCAGCTGGCACCCCTGGTGCAGCCAGAGGGCCGGCCCTTCCCTTCCGCCTATAGTTGGAATCTCAGAGAATCCAATTTAACTCAACACTCGTCTCTGGGCATAGCTGGCTCTATGCTGGGCACCAGGGGAACAACTTGGTCATGAGTTTATTGGGGTCCTAAGATGCAAGTCCATCCAGAGAGGGTGGTCGTTAAATACACACATGAATAACGAATCGCCAGTGGATGGAAGGGTGGATGGATGGGTGACTGGATCTCCTCAAGGTGCAGCCATGGCACAAAGGATGGAGGGATTAACCTGGTACCCGGGAAGGCGTCGCGTGGGCGGTGAGGTACAAGCGGGGTTTTGCTGATGGAAATGTTCCCGATCTGACCTGTCCAACGCGGCAGCCACTAGCCACACAGGGCTACCAAGCTTTTGAAATGTGGCTCGTGTGTCTGAAAAACTGATTTTTTTTTCTTTCATTTAATTCATTTAAATTTAAACAGCCGCAGGAGGCCAGTGGTACCGCACTGGACAGGGCAGGGTTAGAAGTTTGCCAGGCAAGCAAGGCCTGGTGGGGAGAGCTGTGCCTGGCAGCGGGACCAGCACAAAAGTCTAGAAATGTGAAATGACCTGCGCGAATCGGGTGTGAGAAGGTCAGGGGAGATAAGGGGGTCTCATCTCAGGCAGGCACCAGAATAGGGGTGCCTGGGGTGCCAGAGGAGGGGATGCCCGGGGCCCCCCCACCCAGGCCCTCTCACAGGCTTTCCCTTGACCCACAGAACCTGGAACTGAGGCCACCAAAGGCACTGGGGACGGGGCCCGAGCAGCCAGGGACTCGGAGGTGAGTGTGTGTGTGTGTCACCTCCCCGTGTCACTGCCGCCCGCTGGCCTGTCCACTGCCCCGACGCACCAGGCTCCCGTCTGCCCCCGCAGGGTCCAGATGGAGCCGGGGAGCCGGGGCCTGAGGCCTGTGCAGTCCACGCCCTCTTCCTCATCCTGCACAGTGGTAACATCCTGGACTTGGGCCCTGGAGATGCCAACTCCAAGCAGGCGGACGTGCAGACCCTGAGCGTGGCCTTCGAGGCCGTCACCCGCATCCACTTCCCCGAGGCCCTGGGCCACGTGGCGCTGCGCCTGGTGCCCTGCCCACCCATCTGTGCTGCTGCCTTTGCCCTTGTCTCCAAGTACTGGCCAGGGGTGGAGGGCTGGGGGGCACACCGGGCTCCCTAGGCGAGAGACCCAGGGGAGAGGGGCAGAGGGCGGGAAGCCGGACACCTGTGCTCTTGGCCTGCCTGGCCACTGGGCCTCAGTCCCCATTGCAAAGGCCTGCCTTGTGGTGCAGGGACGTGGGGGTCCACGGAGGGCTAGAGGCTCCCCACTCACCCCTCTCCTCCTCCTGCAGCCTGAGCCCCTACAGCCATGATGGCGACAGCCTTTCCCGCTCGCAGGACCACATCCCGTTGGCTGCCCTGCCACTGCTGGCCACCTCATCCTCCCGCTACCAGGGTGCTGTGGCTACCGTCATCGCCCGCACCAACCAGGCCTACACCGCCTTCCTGCGCTCGCCGGAGGGTGCCGGCTTCTGCGGGCAGGTCAGGGCTCAGGGACGTCCCCGGGGAGCCTGCCACCGCGTCATCCATCTGCCTGCCCTCCCCTGCAGCCCAAGGCCAGGGCCTGGCCAGGGCTGATGGCAAGACCTCTCTGGATGCCACCTGCCCTCTCACCCAGGTGGTGCTGATCGGAGATGGCGTTGGAGGAATCCTGGGCTTTGACGCGCTCTGCCACAGTGCCAATGTGGGCACCGGGAGCCGGGGCAGCAGCCGCCGCGGAAGCATGGTCAGTGTGGCCTCGGGACAGGGGCTGCTCTCTCCCTTTCTAGGTCTGACCCCTGAACGTGACCTCTCCACAGGCAGGTCCCCTGCTGCCCCTGCAGCATCTCCTCTGGGGCTCTGCCCATCCCCAAGCCTCTCTCCTTCCTGCTTCCAAATAAGTAGAAATTGAATGGGCTCCGGGCCTAACGAGGTTTCTGTCCCCTGTCCCTTTAGAACAATGAGCTACTCTCCCCCGAGGTCGGCCCAGTGCGGGACCCCCTGGCAGATGGGGCAGAGGGGCTGGGCCGGGCCAGTCCAGAACCTTCCGCCCTGCCTGCCCAGCGTACGCCCTGCGAAGTGGCCGGTCCTGAGCCGGAGGGCTCCCAGAACAGGTGACAGACATCTCAGCCCCGTAGCTCCCACTGAGGGCTCAGGCTGGACTGTGGAGCCCCTGCACTGAGCACCCCACCCCCACTCCCTGCAGCCTCCAGGCGGCCGCCTCCCCGGGGGAGCCCCGGCGAGCAAGCACAGCCTCCTGCCCCCCCACGGCAGGCGAGGCTCCCGACGGCCCCACCTGCACTGCCCGCCTGGACTTCAAGGTCTCTGGCTTCTTCCTCTTCGGCTCCCCACTGGGCCTGGTGCTGGCTCTGCGCAAAACTGTGATGCCCGCCTTGGAAGGTAAGCCCCCAGGGTGGGCCTGGGGCCACCCCCCGTCCTTTGTTGGACCAGATGAGCCTCTATCTCATCTGACCTTCCATCTCAGCCAAGACGCTGGCATTATTATTGTGCAAATTATTTTATTTTATTTTTTTTTTAAGATTTACTTATTTTATTACATATCTCCCCTTCCCCCCGCTGTGGCGACACGCCGAGAGTGGTCACT
Organism: Chaetophractus vellerosus; assembly: GCA_004027955.1. Lineage (NCBI taxonomy): Eukaryota > Metazoa > Chordata > Mammalia > Cingulata > Chlamyphoridae > Chaetophractus > Chaetophractus vellerosus. Next base: position 5,512 of record PVKH010035422.1, on the reverse strand, counting down.
GCGCAGGCGCGGCTTTCCCCGCTTGTGGGCGGTCTCTGCGTCCGTTCACGGCAGGCGCTTGCTTCAGTTCGCGGGTGGCTGGCTGCGCTCCATCCGCGGGCGACCTGCCCTGCCCGTGGCGGCTCTTGCCCTGTCCGTGGCAGCTTCTTGCCCTGCCCACGGCGGCTCCAGCCCGCCCATGGTGGCTTGCCATTCTCAAGGCGGTCTGCCCGCTAGGAGAGGTCCCCGGGAATCGAACCCAGGGCCTTCCATGTGGTATGCCGGCGCCCTATCCACTGGGCTATCGAGCCGGCCCCATTATTGTGCAAATTAAATGCCTTGGCTAGAGAAGGGGAAACTGAGGCCCAGAGAGAAGAGAGTCATCGAGGCCGAGTTTCCCAGAGTGCACTGGGAGGAACTTGACTCCCACGAGATGTTCAGCATGAGAAGGGGTTGGGCAGGCACGGGAAATGCTGTGTCCTGAGCCACAGCAGCAAATCAAAGGCTCAGAGCCTCTTTGCCAAGAGGCTGCCTAAGCAGGACCCTCGGGACCTCCCAGCGAGTGCCACTCAGGGCCGCTCCCTCCTTCCAGAATGCCCAGCTAAACCCCCTCCCCACCCTTCTCTATCTTCTGCGCGCTCAGTGGCACAGATGCGCCCAGCCTGTGAACAGATCTACAACCTCTTCCACGCGGCTGACCCCTGCGCTTCCCGCCTCGAGCCCCTGCTGGCCCCCAAGTTCCAGGCCATCGCCCCACTGGCCGTGCCCCGCTACCAGAAGTTCCCCCTGGGAGACGGCTCGTCACTGCTGCTGGGTACACTTTAACCAAGATAAAGGGGAGAGGGAGGACACCGACAGGAAGGGGTGTGGGGGGCCCCCACCCCAGAGGATAGGAGGTAGCTCCCACATCATCAGTACCTGCTGATATCATCTCTCCCTGGACCAGGGACCACGACCCTGGCCCCTTGGTGGGGGGTTGGTCTGGATCTCTAGGACCCTCTGACATTCTCTGCCCAGGAGTGGGGGGCAGTGGTGGTGACTGAGCTAGAGAGAGAAGACTGAGTGACAGTGGTGCTGTGTGTGGCTGCTGTGCCCGTGTGTAGCACTGTCTCCGTATGCACTTGTGGTATAGATGGGTACAGATGTTGGCTTGGGCACCTACAGGTGTGCATGCCAGTTAGTACCTGTTGGGCCCCATGAGACACATGGGCATTGTTGGGGGAGTGGCATTCTGGTGGGAATGCAACCAGCTGATGGGGTGAGCCCTCAGGAGAGCAAGCTCCCCACGTGTCACCCCACCCAGCTATGGGGCAGTCCGGCCTCAGCCAAGACCTGAACAGGAAGGGGATGGGCAGCAGGGCAGATGGTGGAGGTGTAGGAGCTGAGCTGCCCTGGGACCCTTGGGGGTGGGGGTGGGGCAACAGGAGGGCAGGCTTGGCCCAGCAGGGGGTGGGGGGTGGCCGCTGAGGTTGCCCCTCCACCTGCAGCCGACACCCTGCAGACCCACTCGGGCCTCTTTCTGGAAGAGCTGGAGATGTTGGTACCCTCGACACCCACCTCAGCCAGCGGTGCCTTCTGGAAGGGCAGTGAGTTAGGTGCCGAGCCGCCAGTCCAGCCAGCTGCCCCCAGCACCACCAGTGAGGTGGTCAGGAGTAAGTCAGCCAGCCACCACGTTAAGTGGTCCAGCCTGGGAGAGGACCCTGATCTGCCCCCAAAGTCCTGCTGAAGTACCCTGTCCCCAACCCTTCCCTGTGGTCCCCACCTGGCACTCATCCCTGACAAGGCGAAGAACAGGCTGGGAAGAAGGAGGGAGGGGAGATGCCCCAGCCGTGCAGGTGGGTACAGGGCAGGAGCCCGGGTCCTCACTGCCCATCATGGCCGTGCAGTCCTGGAGCGGTGGTGGGGCACCAAGCGGATTGACTACTCACTGTACTGCCCCGAGGCGCTCACCGCCTTCCCCACCGTCACGCTGCCCCACCTCTTCCACGCCAGCTACTGGGAGTCGGCCGACGTGGTGGCCTTCATCCTGCGCCAGGTCGGCCTGGGGTGCGCGGGGAGGCACGAGCAGGGGAGCCGCGGGCCACGGGGAGAGGGCAGCCCCAGGCCTGGGCCCCCGCATCCACTGGGCCTCACCCGTCCTGCTGCAGGTGATAGAGAAGGAGCGGCCCCAGCTGGCCGAGTGCGAGGAGCCATCCATCTACAGCCCCGCCTTCCCCAGGGAGAAGTGGCAGCGCAAGCGCACGCAGGTCAAGATCCGGGTAAGATCCGGGTACGGCCCGCATGCCCGCCCCGCGGCTCAGCCCCCCGAGCGGCCCGGCGCCCCCTCCCGAGCACAGCGCTCCCCTCTCCCCTTTCGGGGCATCGCACTCTTTCCTAACGCTCCCAAGGCCACTGTCCCCCTCCTAAGTCGGGGTCCTCAGCTGGCGTGCGCCCACTCCCCAGCATCCCCCGCACCTCCGGGCCAAGCCAGAGGCTCACGACCCCAGACCTCATCGCCGCCCCTCCTGGCCCCGCCCCCTCGCGGCCCCGGCCCCGCCCCCAGAGCTCCAGTCCCGCCTCACCTCCTGCACGCGCAGCCCCTCTCCCCCGCCGGGGCCCCTCCCCAGCTGCCCCCGCATCCCCATCGTGCCCTGGCCGCGGGCCCACGCCGTCTTCTCCCGCCAGAACGTCACTTCCAACCACCGGGCGAGCGACACGGTGGTGTGCGAGGGCCGCCCCCAGGTGCTGAGCGGGCGCTTCATGTACGGACCCCTGGACGTGGTCACGCTCACCGGGGAGAAGGTCAGGACCCGCGGCCCCGCGCAGACCCAGCCCCCCGAACAGCTCCGGCCCGGCGGGGGAGCCCCCCGCAGCACCGCCGACGGGACCTCCCTCTCCCGGCCAGGTGGACGTCTACGTCATGACGCAGCCGCTGTCCGGCAAGTGGATCCACTTCGGCACCGAGGTCACCAACAGCTCGGGCCGCCTGGCCTTCCCGGTGCCCCCCGAGCGCGCGCTGGGCATCGGCGTCTACCCGGTGCGCATGGTGGTCAGGTGAGCGCGGGCGCGGGGGCTCCGGGGGCGGGGCTCGGCCAGGCCCCGCAACCTCACGCCCCCGCGGCCGCAGGGGCGACCACACGTACGCGGAGTGCTGCCTGACGGTGGTGGCCCGCGGCACCGAGGCCGTGGTCTTCAGCATCGACGGCTCCTTCACCGCCAGCGTCTCCATCATGGGCAGCGACCCCAAGGTGCGGGCCGGCGCCGTGGACGTGGTCAGGTAGGCGCCGCCCGCCGCTCCCCCGCGGGGCCGCCCCCGCCCCCGGGCCGCTGCGCTGACCGCCACCCGCGCTCCGCAGGCACTGGCAGGACGCGGGCTTCCTGATCGTGTACGTCACGGGCCGGCCTGACATGCAGAAGCACCGCGTGGTGGCCTGGCTGTCGCAGCACAACTTCCCCCATGGAGTAGTCTCCTTCTGCGACGGCCTCACGCACGACCCGCTGCGCCAGAAGGCCATGTTTCTGCAGAGCCTGGTGCAGGAGGTGCGGAAGGTCGGGGAGTGGCCAGGGGAGGCCCTGTCCCTGCAGGTCTGTCACTAGAGGCCACTGTGGTACAGCATCCTCGCAGGCCCTGGTTGGACCCCTTGGCCTGGGCGCAGAGGCAGCCCAGTCCCACCACTCCGTCCAGCCCCTGGGGCAGCTGACCGGCCTCTCTGGCCACAGGTGGAGCTGAACATCGTGGCCGGCTACGGGTCCCCCAAAGATGTGGCCGTCTACGCGGCGCTGGGCCTGCCCCCTGGCCAGACTTACATAGTGGGCCGTGCTGTCCGAAAGCTACAGGCGCAGTGCCAGGTGAGGGGCGGGAGGAGGGGCTGGGGCGGACTGCCAGGGCTCTGTGTCATGGGCCTGGACCTTTCTGAGCCCGTTTCCTGACAATGGCACTGACCCTGTCAACTTATCCTGAGAATCCCACAATTAACCGTCCCTCGGCATGCCTGGGGCTGGACACAAAGCAATACCTGGTAAATGTTAGCCTCGGTTATTTCCCCCCAAGATCCCATTTTGCAGATAAGGAAACTGAAGCCCGGAATGGGGCAATACAAGGAGGAAACCCAAGGTGCCCTGGCACCCTGCCTGGGGTTCCATCCATAGAGAGGATTTGGGGTCAGGCTGTGCCAGGGATGCTGACCAGTCCCTACCCGCCTCAGAAGCCTGGGGAGGCAGGGGAGAGCAGCGCAGGGCCCCAGGCCAGCCATCCCCTCATCCCTGCCCCCTCCGCCTGCAGTTCCTATCAGACGGCTACGTGGCCCACCTGGGCCAACTGGAGACCGGCTCCCACCCTCACGCCCCCACGGGACCCCAGAGGGCAGCCTTGGCCAAAAGCGGCTATGGCGTGGCCGCCCCGGTGGACTTCTTACGCAAACAGAGCCAGCTGCTCCGCTCCAGGGGCCCCAGCCAAGTGGAGCGCGAGGGCCCGGGGACACCGCCCACCACGCTCTCACGTGGCAAGGCCCGGAGCATCAGCCTCAAGTTGGACAGCGAAGAGTGAGATCTGAGCTGGGGCTGAGCCTGGGGGATTTATTCTCACACCTGAGGGGCCAGAAGGGCTGCGTGTGGGAGGCTGGGAGCCCAGACCTCCGGCTGCCCTGGCCCACCAGCCCCACTCCCTGCACCTCTGTCTGTCCCTCAGCGTTAACGTCCCTGTCATGTGGGGGGAACCCAGTGGGGGGGAGGGAGGGAGTGGACAAGGGCCCAGAGGTTTTTCCAGCGTGTGTAAACCCATGAAAATAAACACCACCTGCTTGCCCACCTGCCTGGCATCACAAGGAGCAGAGCCACGGTTGACAGCTCAGGGGGCACTGAAGTGCAGAGAGACACAGGGACCTGGTCAGGGTCAGAGACAGGGCCAGGACAGGGGTCTGGGCCCTGAAGGCCTCAGGGTGGGCTGCCTCTCCTCTACCCCACCCTCACCAACCCTCCCTACCTGCAGCCAGCCTTGGCCTCTCAGCAAACCCCTGCCTTCAGAAGCTGAGGCCTGGGGACGATGGGCTCCAAGGTGGGGTCTGCACTGGGATACCACTGCACTCAGGGCACAGCCCCTCCTCCCCTTCCCACCCACCCAAGTTCCCAGGCAGAGGCCTACCCAGCGGCCGCCTCCCTATGCAGCTTTGTCCTCCAGTTTCTCTCTGCCCATGTGGGACCTGCTGGGTGTCCTCTTACCCTCCCCTCCTCCCTCAGACCCCTTCCATCTCCCACATCATGCTGGCCTGCCCCAAGGACCCACCACAGAGACTCAGCACCAGCCTCCAAACATGCCCTTTCCCCAGTCTGCTGACCATCCCTCCAGCCTCCCCCCAGCCCCCAGCCAGGCACCCTCTTCTCCAGCGCACCTTCCCCTGGTGCCTCCCCCAAGCCCTGTCCAACCCCAGCTGCCCCAGGCCACAGCCCTCTGTGCTCTAAACCAGTCCTGCCATGGCTCCCGGCTGGCTTCCTGGGACAACCCCAAGCCCCTCACCCAGCCCTAAAGGTCCTCCCCAGTTGAGACCTTCCAGGGTCA
>PVKH010035421.1:0-11733 GCA_004027955.1 Chaetophractus vellerosus | reverse complement strand
GGGCTATCTGCCCTGATATAAGACCTGGATGTCTCCAGAGCCCTCAGGAGCCCCTCTGCTTGGGGTGATATATGCATTGGAAGCCTCTGAGGTCCTACTGAGATGTGCATATAAGTGTTACCTCTGGGTTGACCTCCTGACTCACTTTGAAGTCTCTTAGGCTTATGAACTAATTTGTCTCTCCCTTTTCCCCCATTTATTCAAAGTCTTTTTCTGGTCATATTGGCCGATGGCACTTGTTAGTAATCCCTCATTGCCAGGAAGGCTCATCCCTGGGGTCATGTCCCATGCTGGGGGGAAGGAAATGCACTCATATGCTGAGTTTGGCTTAGAGAGAGCCCATATTTGAGCAACATGGAGGTTCTCAGGAGGCAACTATTAGGCACCACATAACAATAGGCTATTTCAATTTCAAGAGCAAAGACTCATAAGGCTAGTCATCAATAACAAGGGTCCATCAATGGATCATCCTCTTTTGCCAGACACTGCCCCTGCACTTGGGGGAATATTGCTACCCCACTGGAGAATATGGCAGAGATCTCCAGGATGGGAATTCAGTGTTCTCTCATTTACTGACTGATTCTCCTCCCCTGTGACCATGCCCTTTGATCATTTGAACAATTTTATATCCTTTTATGTATGTTTGGTGAACTTCCTCTTAGGCACCCACAACCCTGTCAAGCGCACCAATGTTCCTCTCCCATCCTTGTTGTAACCCTTCTGTGATCCAAAGCTTCTTCAAAGGTGAAGCCAATAAATAGCCAAAAACAATTAATAGGAAAATGAAATAATAATGATATTTAAATGTAAGAGATAAAATAAATGAAAACTTCAAAAAAATAAATTAAATTAAATTAAAGGATTGGGTTATTCAAAAAATATGAAAAAATTTCTTAAAATATAAATATATATATATTTTACATTTTGCCTTTTATTGGTACCATATCTGGTGCAATATCTGGTGTCCCATCTGTTCCGTGGCACCTTCCACTTCTTACTTCCCAGCATCCCACCATTTTTCATTTAATTTTCAAAGCAGTTTTAGGTCACACTTAAGTCACACACAGAATAGAAGACAGGCTCATATATTCAACCTCCTCCCCCATTCCCCACCCACACCAAAACATTTTTGAATGTGAATGGCAGCACTATTATAACTGATTTACAGATAGTGAAACACAGCTACTAAACATTGTCATTGGTCCACAGCATTGGTCTACATTTTAGATGGTACAATTTTATAAATTTTGATGATATTCACCCTGTCCTGTGTTCATCACTGCAAGACAATGGAAAACATAAACTCTTGAAGACCTTATGTTGAGTGAAGCAAGCCAGGCATTTAAGGATGAACAATACAGGACCTCACTGATATGAATTAAGGAAATTGAGCAGTCCCTCAGAATGAGGGTCTGAAAGATAGCTTTACAAGTAAGAGAAAGAGAAGCAAAAGTGTGGGACATCACCCATAGGGACATAATCTGTGGTGAGGTGATGGAGTGTGGTTGCGTGTTGGGGGTATGCGATGGGTGTGTGGTGATATTATTTGGTTTGGTGGTGCAGGGTTGGCAGGAGGGTGGATTGGGAAGGGTAGGTTGGAGTGCATGGGATGCTAGGGGGACAAATGGGAGAGGGACCGGGTGAACACTTGGGACGTGTGGGTGTGAGATTGGGTGTGCAGAGGTGGGAATGCTCTTGTGGCGATATGACCGGGAGGTATCACTGCTTTGGGGTGTTGGTTCAGGGGCATTCAGGGTGGGTGTATCTGGAGTGGGCTTCTGGGGAGTGTGGGAGTGTTTATCCTGTCATAATTTGTTGTATCAGTGGGTAGAAACTCATACAATGAGAGGGGAGGAGATGGACTCCCTATTTTTGGAGGACCAATTCACTCAGAAATAGACATGTGGGGGACTCTTAGGAGCAGGGGTGATTCCCAGTGGTGGGGGATGAACCAGTGGGCCAAGTCCCTTTGTTGCATGTAACTATGAACACTGTCATCTAATAAGTCGAGGCAGGGGGTCATTGTGGGCCCTGGGGGGGAGGGGGAGGGAGGAACATAGTGGATCAAACAGGAGGCATTTAGTGCTTCCTGACTTTAAATTATATTACATAGCTACAGTTGTTGAAACAACATGGTACTGGCATAAATATATTCATATTAGCCAATTGAAACTAATTGAGGACTCTGAAATAGACCATCACAGCTATGGTCGAGTCATTGTTGACAAGACAGTCAAGGCTCCCCCCTCAGTGGGGCCAGTATAATCTATTCAGGAAATAGTACTGGGAGAACTGGACATCCATATCTGAAAGACAGAAAAAGAACCTCTGTCTCCCACCTTATACGAATTTAATTCAAAATGGTTCAAGGACCTAAATATAAAAGAGAGAACCATAAAACTCATAGAAGAAAATGTAGGGAAGTATCTTCAAGATCTTGTGGTATGCGATAGTACCTTAAACCTAAACACACAGTGAAAGAAAAAATAGATAAATTGGGCTTCTCAAAATTAAACACTTTTGTTCTTCAAAAGAGTTTGTCAAGAAGGTGAAAATGCAGCCTTCTCAAGGGGAGGAAATATTTGGAAACCACCAATCCTATAAGAGTTTGGTTACATAAATCATACAACTCAATGACAAAAAGATAAGCTGCCTAATTTAAAAAAGGGAAAAATACTTGAATAGACATTTTTTTCCAAAGAGGAAATACAAATGGCCAAAAAGTCCATGAAAAATATTCAACACCACCAGCTATTAGGAAAATGCTGATCAAAATTACAATGATGTACCATTTCACACTTTATAGAATGGTAATTATTTAACATCAGAAAACTACACATGCTGGAGAGGATGTAGAGAAATAGGAAAAGTCATTCACTGCTGGTGGGGGTGTAGAATGGTACAGCCTCTTTGGAAGACAGTTTGGCAGTACATTAACAAGCTAAGCACAGAACTGCCATATCATACAGCCATCCTGTTACTAGGAATATATTCAGAAGAACAGAAAATAAGGACACGAACTGACATTTGTACACTGGTGTTCACAGCAGCATTATCCACAATTTCTAAAAAATCAAAACAGCCTAAGCGTCCATCAATTGATGAATGGATAAACAAAATGTTGTATATAGATACAATGGAATACTATTAAGTTATAAGAAGAAATGGAATTGGATTCATGTGACAGCATGGTTGAAGCTTGAAGACAGTAGTATGCAAAGTGAAATAAGCCAGAAACTGAAAGACAAATATTCTGGGGCCCCACTAATATGAACTAAATAAGATGAATAAACTTCCAGAGATAAACTTTAAAATATAGGTTACTAGGACAAAGAATGTATGTTGGGAATAAGAGCTGATGCTTCATATGCAAAGAATTTTAATAAGCTCTATTGTAAAGTGTGGAAATTGAGTTGATGGTACAAATTATAGTGAGTATAACTAAGATTGCTGATTAACAAATGTTGTGGCTGAAAGGGGTTGCCTAGGGATGTAAACATCAATTGAAAGGAAGGTAGAGAATTACCTAGGGACTTTAACATAATGATTTCAGTGATGGATGAAGATTGTGGTTAATAGTATAAATATACATATGCTCATTTGCAAAGTGTTAATAATATGATGATACTGATAAGCAAGAATATTACAAAAAATGTAACATATGGAAGATATATTTTTTAAAGATTTATTTATTTATTTATTTATTTATTTATTTATTTATTTATTTATTTATTATATATCCTCCCCTTTCTGCTTGTTCTTGCTCTGTTCATTTTTGCATTCTTCTCTGACTGCTTGTCTCCCCCAGCTGCGGGGTCCCACTGAGTCAGCTTATTGTTTGGCAGCCTGCCTGCTCATGGCATCTTGCTCTGCTCATGGGGGCTTTCCCTGCTGTGGTGGCTTTGCCCTGCCTGTGGCACCTTTGCCCTGCCCACAGCAGCTTTCCCCTGCCCATGGTGGCTCTGCCCTGCCTGTAGCAGCTTGCCTTCTTGAGGTGGTCTGCCTGCTCGAGGAGGCCCCAGGACCCAAACCCAGGACCTCCCATGTGGTAAACCAGAGCTCTACCAATTGAGCTACAGCCAGTTCCCACATATGGAAGATATTTAACAGCAAAAATATTCTAATATTTTTGCAGCAATGGCAAAGAAAATATTTCAATTCTAAGGGACAAAAATAGTGGGAGAAGGTAGTATTGTATTTTTCCTTTTGTAGTAATGAAAATGCTATAAAATTGAGTGAGGTGATGATGGAACAACTCTGAGATGAAAATGAGAACCACTGAATGTATGCTTTGAATGCATTTTACAAAGAATGGGTCTGTATGATGCAATGAATCCTGTGGTGGGAGATGGACTGTGGTTAACAGAACAAATATCAAAATGTTCTCTCATGAACTATAACAAATATATACTACTAATACAGGAGTTAATAATCAAATGGGTTGGGGGAAATATACCAAATGTAAAATAAGGGATATAGTTAGTAATAATAGTTTGACAATGCACTTTCATAGTTTGTAACAGATGTTTCACAACATTGTGTGTGTTGGTGATGGAGTGATATATATGATTATATGCATAATTTGTAAGTTCGCATCTTTACTATACACTTATTATTTAGGTATGTTCATGAATGAATGATATACTTCAACAAACCTTTTTTAGTAAAAAAGAAAAGGTGCTGTATTTTGTCAAAAGCCTTTTTTTGCATCGACTGAGATGATCATGTGATTTTTAAAAATTTATTAATATGCTGTATTACACTTATTTATTTTAATATGTTGAATAACCCTTGCATACCTGGAATAAAACCCACTAATTATGATGTATAATTCTGTTAAAGTGATGTTGGATTTGATGAGCAGATATTTTGTTGAGCATTTTGCATCTATATTCACTAAGGAAATGTGTCTGTAATTTTTTCTTAGTATTTTTATCTGGCTTTGGGATTAGTGTGATGTTGGCTTCATAGAATGAGTTTGGTAACTTGTCTTTCTATTCAACTTTTTTGAATAGTTTGAGCAATATTGGTATTACATCTTCTTTGAATGATTTTTAGAATTCACCTGTGAAGCCATCTGGGCTTTTCTTGTTGAGAGGTCTGTGATGACTGTTTCAATCTCTATAATTTTGTTTGTTTTGTTGAAGTCTTCTATTTCCTCTAAGGTCAGTGTAGGTTATTTGTGTGTTTCTAGAAGTTTTTCCATTTTGTCTGTGTTGTCTAGTTTGTTGGCACAGGGTTATTTCACAGTATCTTCTTATGATTTATTTCATTTAGGTGGGGCCAGCAGTAATTACCCCCTCTCATTTCTGATTTGATTTATTTGCATCTTCTCACTAATTTTCTTTGTAAGTCTAGCTAAACTTTGACAATTTTTTTGTTGATATCCTAGAACCAACTTTTGGATTTGTAGATTCTCTCTATTGTTTTTGCTGTTGTTGTTCTCATCAATCTTTTTACACTTTAGTTACTTTTCCTGGTAATTTTCATTTCTAGACACTCTTCCAACACTTTCTCTCCCATCTTTTCCTTTCAGGGTTTATCACTCTCTTTAGTATTTCTTGTAAGGCCAATCTCTTTGTGACCAACTCTCTGTTTCTGTTTATCTGTGAATACTCTAAGTTCACTCTCATTTTTGAGCGATAATTTTGCCAGATATAGAATTCTTCACTGGCAGTTTTTTTCTCTTTCTGTATCTTAAATCTCATACCACAATTTTCTCACCTCCATGGTTTTTAATGAGAAATCAGCACTTAATCTTATTGGGCTGCCCTTAAATATGCATCTCTTTTCTATTGTTGCATTCAGAATTCTCTTTATTTTTGGTGTTTTTCATTTTGATTAGTATATGTCTCAGAATAGGTTTATCTGGGTTTATTTGGATTAGAGTATGTTGTGCTTCTTTGACATAGATATCTATGTCCTTCAGAAGAGTTTGGGAATCTTCTACCATTATTTCCTCAAATATTCCTTCTACACCTTCTCTCTTCTCTTCTTCTTCTGGGACACCCATGATGCATATCTTTGAGCACCTCATGCTGTCATTCAGTTCCCCAAGTGTCTGCTAAACTTTTTCCATTCTTTTCTCTATCTTTTCTTCCGTGTGTTCAATTTTGGAAGCTCTGCCTTCTTTCCTGCTGAATCTTTATTCTGTCTCTTCAAATATGCTGTTATATGCCTCCATTGTATTTTATATTTAGTATTTTTATTTTATTTATTGCACCTTTCATTCCATAAGATTTATTATTTTTCTTTGTATGCTTTCAAGATCTTCTTTGTGTTCATCCAGTGTCTTCTTAATATCCTTAATCTCTTTAGCCATCTCATTGAATTTATCAATGAGAATTGTTTGAATATCTGTGATTAGCTTTCTCAAATTCTGTATGTTTCCTAGAGGTTTAATCTTTCCTTTTACTTGTCCCTTAGTATGTCTTGTAATTTTTTTCTGTTGTCTTGGCACCTGATTTTCTTGATGTTTTTATTCCATTCTCATTTTCAGTCTTTAGACTAGGGCTTTCTTGTCCATTGGCTTTGTGCTAAACTTTTCTTTGACACTTCAACTTATTTTGGAACTTTAATATAGCTCCTTTTTAGCCAATTAGGTTTTTTCTACTCTTATTCATTTGTTTCTTGCCCTTTCTACCCTGCCAGTGGTGGAATTGGCACCAAAAGTGTAGATGGTAATATGAGCCATTCAGGCTGAAACTGTCCACTTTGCCCTATAAACTAATAGAGTTCTGCCCACCTTTCTCTCCTGCCAGGGATGGAGTAAGAACCTATGGTGTTGTTAGTATTCTAAATTGTGCAGCCTGAAACTGCTTGCAGTTGCCCAGAGGGACTGATGAAGTTCTGCGGACCTTCCATCTCTGATGGGGGCAGCAATAGCGCCAAAGTTGTGGGCAGTAATCTATGCCATCTGGGATGAAACTGTCTATAGTTGCCCAGAGAGAATGGTGATGCTCCACCTATCATCCTTCACTGTCAACAGTGTCATTGGAGCCTATTGATGGGCAGTAATCTGACCTGGGTGGAAAGGAGCTGATCCCTACCAAACAGGATGTCACTATGATTTTCAATCAGCCCCCCTTTGACTTCCACCAGGGGTAGAGTTAAAATGGGTGCTACCAGTTTCTTTCTGACTTGGATGAGTTCAAACTGTAGTTCTACTTAGAAATGGACTCTAATCAGCTGAATTTGTTAATCAATAGCTGAAGTCTGTGCCTGACCATCTCTTCTTCCACTGTTTATAGGAAATGTGGTTTCTATCTCCAGACAGGGAGTGACTCACCAAGGTGGCCTACCCCCAGTGGGGATAGGCAGTGGCTTACTCAGTGTGGAGTGGTCAGTGCACAAATCTTGACCACAGATGGCCAGCCTCTTGTTTCAGGTCATTCAAGGATGGTACACAGTGCTCTCCTTAAGTTCCAAGTCCCCCACAGGGGATTCAGACAGGTTCTTTCTGATTACTAACTGCAATGTAGGATGAGCTGGCACTTAGAGATCCTTACTCTGTCACTATCTTTCCTGTCTCTCCTAAATGCATCTTTTTAGGAATTAAGAAAGTAAAATTATTCAGGAGGTTATGAAAGAGGGTGGAATGATGGAATACAGTATCCCATGTTCACTCCAGACGTCTCTGTCCTTGTGAGTTCCACTGCCCAAATCTGAGCTCAGTCAGAAGGTCTGTGCTGGTCCCTCCCTTCCTAGCAGCAGGACCTATACTTCTCTTATATCTCCTACCCACCTCTTCCAAAGCATCAAGAACCTTCTCTTCCATTGTATCCATGGGATATAAGCCCCCTCTCACTTGGTGGTGGAGGGGACATCACCATCCCAGACTCCTCGGGATTGGAGGAAGAACTATGGAGTAGAATGGACTTGTTGGTGTCCTGCTATAGACTTGTGATATATGGTGTTTTGGTCAGCCACAGGCATGCCTTTTGAAATATACCAAAGATTGGTCGGTCTTTATAAAGGGTATTTATTTGGGGTAGAAGCTTACAGTTACCAGGCCACAAAGCATAAATTTCTTCCCATACCCAAGTCCATTTGTTGGAGGAAGATGGCTGCCGACGTCTCCAGGGTTCAGGCTTCCAGGTTCCTCTGTTCCCGGGGCTGCATTTCTCTCCGGGCTTAGCTTCTGTTTCCTTCATGAGTTCAGCTGTAGAGGATGAGGCTTTCTATGCTGCGTCTCTCCACAAGGCCAGCTGTAGCCTATCCGGCGATCGGCTCACTCCAACATCAGAACTGCTTCTCAAATCTGCTTCTCCAAATCTCCTCTCTGCTTCTCTCCAATCTCTGCTTCTACTTGAGACCACCCCCACCGAGGGGTGGGGCTCAACATCTCACTGACGTGGCAATTAACACCGTACTCATAACTTAATCATGCCCAGATGAACAGATGAGCTTACAAACATAATCTAATTTATATTTTTGGAATTCATAATTAATTCAAACTCAAACCATTACATATGGAATGGGAGAAATTGCAAAATTATGTGGAGCCATGGTCACTGGAAACTTTGGGATTAAGGAGAGGGAAGAGCAATGGTAATGCAGGGTTTTTTGGGGACATGGGAATTGTCATGGGGGATGTTGCAACGGAGGATGTAGGCCATTTTGTATCATCATGTATCATGTGGAACTGTGTGGGAGAGAGGGTCATCTACATTCTGAACTGTGATCTATGCTTGATGGCAAAGCCCCAAAATGTGTATATCTATCACAGGCATTATGCCACACTGATGAGGGGTGTATATGTAGGGGGTTGTGGGAGGTGTGTGTGGGGGGTGGCATATGGGTACTCCTGGAATTTCTGTGTAACATTTATGTAATCAATGTATCCTAAAAATATATGTAGATATATATATATAAAAGAAACTGATTGGAAAGTATCAGCATCATCCAATTGCCAAATTTGTGTTTGGGCTTTTCAACCAGTAGTTTTATCCTTCTGTGGAGCCAGTTGAAGACTGAGCTGTAATACTGTTGGTTGAGGGGACATTTAACTGGAGGGTACTTTTGAATAACTGATCAGATTTCCAGGTGCTGCTTGAAATAGACTAGTCATTGACTACCATGACTGAGGCTTATCTTATTTGCTTACGTTCTAAAATTACCTGAATGTTCCTCAGGTTTCCATGTAACCCCAAGCTGAGAGATCTGCCATGTTCTTGTAAGACAAGGCTAGGATTCTCTGGAATTGGGAAATAGGACCCATAAAAGAGAATACGGAGCCCACAAAAAGGTTGGTCAGTTATATTTATATATGAATTTATTCTTCTGTGGTGTGTAAGACACCAATTTTCATAGACTTCTGTACCCCATAGATTCACAGTAAAGATGATCCTGAGATGCAGGTCATTATAAATCTTGCCATAACCTACAGAATTGGGTGGGAGAGTATATAAACTACAGTGTAAACTGTAATCCACACTTAGTGGCAGTGCTCCTAAATGTGTTCATCAATTGCAATGAATGTACCTCACTAATGAAGGATGTTATTAATGTGGGAAAATGTGGGAGGTATGGGGAGTGGGGCATGTGGGAATCCCCTATTTTTTTATGTGACATTTGTGTAATCTAAGTATCTTTAAATAAATAAAAATAAAAAAGTAATTTAAAAAAAGAACCTATGATAGTATGGCCTCACTTCAAGTTCACATAGTTAATTCTATCTTTACCTAAATTGATCTTCTGCTGTAATTCTTTTTTTTTTTATTGAATGCTATAATTCTTAGTTGTGCACTCTTTCCCCCTTTCCCCTCACTGCCTCTATGATGTTTCCCTGTGCCACCCTCCAGGGACACAGACCTGCTTTTGGTTCCCTTCTTAATCTTTTGCCTGGCTTCTAACACACACTGAGATGTTCTTTCTCCACATACTATGTGTCATGGTCACCTTAGGTTTATGAAATCAAGCATTTGATACACAGACATCTGTTTTCTTTATTTTGTTTATTAGGAGGTGCTGGGGATTGAACTCAGAACTTCATACATGAGAAGCAGGTAGTCAACCACTGAGTAACATCTGCTCCCCAATCATAGTTGTTTTATTCATGTGTTTGTTTTTAGGAGGTAACAGGGATCAAACCTGGAAGCTTATACATTGGAAACATGTGCTTAACTATGTGAGCTACAACTGCTTCCCAGACATCTATTTTCTACCTTCACTTTGAAGGAGATCATCTAATAAGGATATGATAACAGGAGCATCTGTGCTGAGAAAGGCAATTTTAACTTTCTCTTGTTGCATGGTTATAAAGGGTAAAAGGAAGTCATTCTTGTAAGAACCATAACAAAATATATAAATTATTCTCTCTAAATTAGCTTTTTCTTGAAGATAAGCTAAAAAGAGGTGATATGTATCCTGTTTGAGTGTTTCCCTTGGAATTTACTTAGAAAATCATTTACATAAAAACTCCTTAAAAAGAAATAACAAACTATTACAAATGATCAAGAACATGAGGCCATTTCCATGTTCCAAAGGAGAAAATTCATGTTATTCAAAAAGTAAGTGCTAAAATAAAAAGAAATTTTAAAGAGAAGAATGATGATAAACATAAAATGCCAATAAATATTAGTTTTTTATCAAAGTATTTAAACCTTGCTGTAAGGTAATATTATCATTAATATAATTGTATACAGGACATTGTCCACAATAGTATCCCCAAGAGAGAGAGGATCCTCTGGGTAAGAAATAAGAAACAATGCAATTTCAAACATTTGGAGAGTGGTAAGGTTGTAGAAGCCTACAGGGATCCAGGAGAACAATGTTCTGTGCTCATAGCTTAGGACCTAGGGACCAGGTAGTTCATGTAAATAACTGTTCTCAGAGAGTCCAAATCAAAAGGAAAGTGCAAAGCAGCCTACAGCAAAAAGAATGGAAAAAAGTCCAAGATCCAGGTCCAGTAAGATTCCAAGGGTATCAGAGATGTCTTCTTTCTCAGCTTCATCTGAGGAGAACTCAAATCCTTCAAGCTACATGACTGCATCAGAGCATCAATGGACCAGGTGTGCATATTTTGCTGAATTGCAAATGGTAAAGGGGGTAGCTGTTGAGCCACAAACCAAATTTGTACTTACATCCATGGGAAAACATCCCAGGTATTTGAGCCTGAGCTTTCCAAAGAGAGAATCATAGGACCCAAACACACACAATATAACCAACACCAAGCTTGGTCTATTTCCTGAAACTTCCAAGAGTTGCTGAAGCCCACAGCCTGAGCCTCCCATGCTGGGAAGGAAGTGGAGAGGCCCTGTGTAACAGCCATGGAGTGGCTAGTCACCAGGGACGGAACAAGGCTTCCACTCTCTGACTTGCTGTCACTTATACCCCTCCTCAGAGGCCATCTTAGAGCACATGGAATATGACATGAAGAAGAAATTCAGCTGCTGCATCTATGTGGAGATTCTGGAGAGGCAGCAACCACATTGAGCACTACACCAACTCAGACAGTGACGCCAGTAGTCCTGGCAGAGCCTGATGGTGGCCATGAAAAACGAAGTAAAACAAAATGAAGAAATCTGTCAACATTTGCTGAATAAGCCGGAAGAGCAGAAACAGGAGATGAACAGGCTGAGGCAAGAGCTGGTGCAGCTGAAGAGGCAGGAAAGCTGGCAGCACATCCACTATCATGGATGGGGAAATGCTTAAAGAACCACGATTAAAAAAAAAAAAAAAAAAAAAAACCTAATTTGATAAATGTATGGTTTGAGGCTTGGAAATGCACAA
>PVKH010035420.1:0-11708 GCA_004027955.1 Chaetophractus vellerosus | reverse complement strand
TTCTGTGTCTGCTTGTCTCCCCCTGCTGTGGCATCCCACTGAGTCAGCTCACCGCATGGTGGCTTGCCTGCTTGCTGCAGTTTGCCCTGCTCACAGCAGCTTGCCCAGCTCACAGTGGCTTGTCAGCTTGTGGCGGCTTGCCTTCTCAAGACAGCCTGCCTTCTCGAGGATCCCCAGGAACTGAACCCGGGGCCTCCCATGTGGTAAACCAGGGCTCTACCGCTTGAGCCACAGCTGGTTCCCTGTGGGTTTTTCTTATATACCCTTTATCATGTTCAGAAAGTTTCCTTCTATTCCTATTTTTTGCATTGTTTTTATCAGGAAAGGGAGCTGTATTTTGTGAAATGCTTTTTGTGCATCTATAGAGCTGATCATGTGATTTTTTTCTTTCAATCTGTTTATGTGTTGTATTACATTGATTGATTTTCTTATGTTGAATCATCCTTTCATACCCAGGATGAAACCCACTTGGTCATGCTGTATAATTCATTTGACATGTTGTTGAATGTGATTAGCATGTATTTTGTTGAGGATTTTAGCATCTAGATTCATTAGAGAGGTTGGTCTGTAATTTTCCTTTCTTGTGGCATCATTTTTTGGGTTTGCTATTAGGGTAAAGTTGGAATCATAGAATGAGTTAGGCAATGTTTTTTCCACTTCTATTTTTTGGAATAGCTTAAGTAGAATTGGTGTTAGCTCTCTACAGAATGTTTGGTAGAATTCACCTGTGTAGCTGTCTGGTCCTGGGCTCTTCACAGGTGGGAGGTTTTTGATGATGGAAACTATCTCATTACTTGTAATTGGACTGTTGAGTTCCTCAATTTCTTATTTCATCAATGTAGACTCTTTGTGAATTTCTAGGAATTTGTCCATTTCATCTAAATTATCGTTCTTTTTTTCATACATCTCCCCGTTTTTTTGCTTGTTCTTGCTGTGTTCATTTTTCTCTGTGTTCCTCTGTGTCTGCTTTTCTCCCCCTGCTGGGGTGACCTGCTGAGTCAGCTCACCAGTGCGGTGGCCCGCCTGTTCCTGGGGGCTTGCCCTTGCTAGGGGGTCTTGCCTTTGCCCATGGGGGCTTGCCTTTGCCCCCAGCAGCATGCCCTTCCTGGGGTGGCATTCCCTGCCCACATTGGCTTGCCTTCTTGAGGCAGTCCGCCCATTCGAGGAGGCCCAGGGACCAAACCTGGGGCCCTCCCGTGGTAAACGGGTGCCTTACCATCTGGGCTATACAGCTAGCCCCTAAATTATCATTCTTGTTGGAATATAAGTTTTCAAAATATCCTCTAATGATACTCTTCATTTCTGTGAGGTCAGTGCTGATATCACAT
Organism: Chaetophractus vellerosus; assembly: GCA_004027955.1. Lineage (NCBI taxonomy): Eukaryota > Metazoa > Chordata > Mammalia > Cingulata > Chlamyphoridae > Chaetophractus > Chaetophractus vellerosus. The sequence continues at coordinate 10,380 of PVKH010035420.1, read as the reverse complement.
ACCTCATATTGTGAATATTGTGTATTTGCATCTACTCTCTCTTTTTCTTTGATGGTCTGTATAAGAGGTTGTCAATTTATTGATCTTTGCAAAGAACCAGCTTTGGTTTTTGTTTTTTCTAGTGCTTTCTTATTTTTGATTCAGTTTAATTCTGCTCTAACTTTTGTTATTTTCTTCTTTCTACTTCTTTGGGGTTAGTTTCTTGTTGTTTATCCAATTCAACTAGGTGTGCAATTGTGTCTTCAATTTTATCCCTTTCTTTTCTTTTGGTATATGCATTTATGGCTATGAATTTCCTTGTCTGTTCAGCTTTTGCTGCATCCCATAGGTTTTGTTATGTTGTGTTGTCATTTTCATTCATTTCAAGGAACTTATTGATTTCTTTTGAGATTTCCTTCTTTACCTCTTTAGGTATAAGTCTGTCTTGGTTAACTTCCATATCTTTGTGACTAATCTGGTTTCCTGGCCCTTACTGATTTCCAATTTCATTCCACTGTGGTCGAGAAATGACTTTGTTTAATTTCAGTCACTCTGAATTCATTGATAGTTGTTCTGTGGCCTATCGTCTGGTCTCTCCTGGAGTATGATCCATGTGCTCCTGAGAAAATATATGTCCCACTGCATTTACTTGTAGCATACTGTATCTATTAGGTCCAGATCCTCTAATGTATTATTCAGAGTCTTTGTTTCTTTATTGATTCTCTGTCTAGATGGTCTGTCTAATGGGGATAATGGTGTATTAAAGTCCCCCAGCAGAATTATAGAGGCATTATGTCTAGACTTAGTCTTTCAAGTGTGTGCCACATGTGTTTTGAGGAGCCTGGTTAGGTGCATAAATGTTTATTATTGTTCTTTCTTCTTGAAAGATTATCCCTTTTTACTAATATATACTGTCCATTTTGTCACTTATACTATTTTTGCATTTAAAGTCCATATTGTACGATATTAATATAGCTAATCCTGCCCTTTTTTGGTTGTTGTTTTCTTGTAAAATTGTTTTCCAGCCATTCACTTTCAGCATCCTTGAATCACTGGGTACAAAGTGAGTTTCTTGTATAGAACCCATAGATGGGTTTCCTTATCCAATCTGCCAATCTGTGTCTCTTGACTGGTGAGTTTAATCCATTAACATTCAATGTTATTACTCTCAAGAAATTTCTTACATCAGCCATATTTTCTTTGGGTTTATATATGTTCTATGTTGTTTTTATTTCTCTTTTTGTCTTTTTAGTTTTCTTACACTCTCTTTCAACTTTCTCTGTCTTGTTTTTTCCTTTCAACTTGTAGAACTTCCTTTAGTATTTCTTAAAAGGCTGGTTTCTTATTGGCATACTCTCTTAATTTCTGTTTATCTGTGAATATTTTGAACTCTGGATCATTTTTGAATGCCATCTTTGCAGGATAGAGAACTTGTGGCAGAAAGTATTTTTCTTTTTGTACCTTGACTATGTCATACCTCTATTTTCTTGCCTCCATGGTTTCAGCTGAGAAGTCAGCACTTAATCTTATTGTGCTTCCCTTCTATGTGATAGTACTCTTTCTCTTGCTGTTATGAGTATTGTCTCTTTTTCTTGAGCATTGGACATTTTGATAATTATATGTCTTATAGTAGGCCTGTTGGGATTTATACTGTTTCAGGTGTGCTGTGCTTCCTGGACATGTACATCCATCTCTCTCAATAGGGTTGGAAGTTTTCAGCCATTATTTCCTTCAACACACCTTCTCTTCCCTTTCCCTTCTCTTCTCCCTCTTGGATGCCTATAATGCATACGTTTGTGCTTTTTGTGTTGTCATTTAAATCCCTAAGTCCCTGTTGATTTGTTCAATCTTTTTATCTATCTGTTCTACTCTCTGTTTGATTTCAGATGTACTGTCTTCCACATCACTAATTCTTTCTTCTTCCTGTTCAAATCTCTTATGTGATTCCAGTGTCTTCTTAATTTCTTGGATTGTGCCATTCATCACCATCATATCCATTACCTTTTTTTGTATGTTTACAATTTCTTCAGTATGTTCTCCCAGTTTCTTCTTAATACCCCTAATCTCTTCCATCACTTCAGTAAGTTGATATTTGTTTGGACAGCTTTGATTAGTTGTTTGATGTTCTGCATCTCTTCCAGGTTTTTAGTTTCTTCTTAGGTCTGGTCCATATCTTCCTGCTTCTTAGTGTGGTTTGTAATATTTTATTGCCCTCTGGTCATGATTTATTTTGATGGTAAATTCAGTGGAATAGCTTCTTTCTCTGCTCTAATGTTTTTTTTGTTTAGCTGCTGGTTTTGTGATGTTTTAAGTTTTCTATTTGTCACTTTGTAGTTCTTGTTCCATTTTCATGTTTTATATAATGTTCCCTTGAAGGAAAAGATTAGGGCCTGAGAAATCAAAAGAGGCAAGAAAAGAAAAAGGATAATAGTAATAATAAGAAAAGTTAGAAGAAGGATCATATAAGACTTAGTAAAATGAATATTTAACTCTTGTAAGCAGTGTAGATTAATAGCAATAAAAAAGTGGTGTACCTACAATGAAATGGGAAACCGAACAGAAAAAAATATATAGGATGATTTAAAAGGCCAGAATGATGAGGAGAGAAGAAAGAGAAAAGAAAGGAAGGAAAGACAAAAGGTAATTTTTAAAAAGAAAACAGAATGGATGAGATAGAAACAGAAACCAGTAAAGTTGTGGACTAATAAAAAAAAGGTGCAATATAAGAACCTCAACAGAAAACAGAAGAAAGAAAGGTGAAGGAAGGAAAAGAAATAGATTTTATAGACAAAATCCATATACACAAAATATCGGAAACCAAGGAAGGAGAAACACAGCAAAGAAGAAACAAGCTAGCAGCACCTAATTTGAAAAAAAAGGTGGGGAGATAAAAGAGGAAAAAAATCAAGAAACAAAACAAAAAGAAAACCCCAAACACACAAGCAAGCACTCAAACAAAGCTAAATAAGAACAGCATTACTTCTTGGGCCCTTGTGGAACCTCTCTGGCTGCCTGTGTTCATCAATCAATTACCATGCAGGCTTGTCTCTGCAGACTTTGAGGCAGGTTTTAGTGAGTAAACTAAGTTAAAATTTTTTTAAGTAACCTTTTTTTTCTTTGAAAAATAAGGGACCCAAAATAAGCTAGTACAAAGATAATGTCTATGTTTTCCCTGTCTTATGGTATCAGCTGGAATTTAGATATCCCGGTGAATCACTACTCTTAGACCAGCCAGGAATCGAACTAGGGACCTCATATATTCAAGACAGAAATTCCTCCACTGAGCCACCTTTTGAATTGGGTCGGTTAGCTCTTCAGAAAGCTATTCAGTCACTTTCTGCCAAGGCAGGTTTTACTCTCCTAGTGCAGCAGAATTCAGAAGGTTGTATAAGCAGATCCACCCTCCACTCTCCTGGTCGGGTTGAGTTCCCTTTTGAAATTCAAATGGGACCCTGATGACTGAGTAAACTTCACCAAAATATTTTCAAGTGTCTTCTAGACCACCCCCTCCTCCCAGGGGACCCTAAATAGGCTCTTGAAAACTTATTAAGCACTTCACACTGCCTGACTCCCTGAGGGTAGTTGAAATTCTGATAGTCCTCAGTGCAGAACAATTAAGTTATCTGACTCTGCCCCCTCTCAAGAGAAGCCTCTATATCCCACATTGGTTAGGTAAATCAGGCTTCCTCAGCAGATTCACCTTTCCCCTAGCCTGGTGCCCCTTTGAGCTGGCTGGTGTGCTCCCCAAAGCTGTAAGGAGGTCCAGGCAACCAAACCCACAGAAAAGAAACACCTTGACACCCTTTGCAAGAACCTTCCCACTCTAGGGGAATGTGCCCTCTTGCTGAGTGGATGGGATAAGTCAGGGCTCACCCAGGCCCCCTGCCTTGTTATTTCTCCTGGGTGAGTCCAATGAGCTATATGGTAGGTGATGCAACTCTGCTGAGGTTCTGTGCCCAAGTGGCACATGGACAACCCAAAGACTCGTGTCACTTGGATGTACATCTGCAATCTCCAGCACCAAGTATAGGTTTAAATAGAAGGCACAGATGAACCATGTGTAGGAAAGACATAATTGAGTCCAACTCTGTGACTCTCAGGAACACAAACACCAAAGTAGGGGCCACTGGCAAGGCACCAAACTCTGGAGCTATCCACCCTGTCCATAGGATCTGGATGTCTCCAGAGCACTCATGGGTCCCACTATTGGGGTAGTATCCACTTTGGCAGTCTATGAGATCCAGCTGAGATGTACATAAGTGTTACCTCTGGGATAACTTCCCAACTCACTTTGAAGTTTCTTAGCCATATAAACTCATTTTTCTTTATCTTTCCCACCTTAGTCTAGGTCTGTTTCCAGTTGCATTGCTAGTTGGTGGTTGGTAGTAATCCCTCAGTGTCAGAGACGTTCATCCCTGGGAGTCATGGCCCATGCTGGGGTGGAAGGTAATGCATTTATATGCTGAGTAAGTCTTAGAGAGAGGCCACATAAGGCACCCCACAACCATAGGCTAAGTTTCAATTTCAAGAGAAAAAGCTCATAATCATACTAATCAAAATCAAGTGCCCATCAGTGGAACATCCTCCTTCACAAGTTATTGCCTTTGCACTTGTGGGATTGTTACTGCTCCTTTAGAGAATGTGGCAGAGCTCTCCAGGATGGGAATTCAATATTCTATCAGTTATTTTGTGAGTCTCCACTGTGATTGTACCCCATGAACATTTGAACATTTTTATATACCTTATATGTATGCCCAGGTGAACTTCCTCTGATGTATCCCCCATCACTGACACCCAACACCAGTGATCCTCCTCTGCCCCAATTGTAGCCCTTCTGTCATCCAAAGCTTCATCAAAAATGAAGCCCTTAAAATAGCCAAACACAAGTTTAAATATGGGAAATAAAATACTTAAAATTTAAGAAAAAGACAAAACTAAAATAAAATTTAAAAATTGGGATATTAAAAAAAATGAAAAATATTTAAAAATTTCTTTTGACAGCTTGCCTTCCATTACTGTAATAGCTGGTATCCTGTCTATACAGTGGCACGTTCTTCCATTTATTCCCCAGTGTCTTACTATTTTTCATTTTGTTATCACAGAAGTTTTAGATCTTAGCAAAGTTACATACAGAATACAGGGACTATCATATACCCAAGTTCCTCCCCTTTTTCTCCTTCACGTATTAATACATTTTTGTACGTGAATGGTACATTTGGTAAAACAGATATACAAATAGTGAAACATAGATACTATGCATGGTCAATGGTTTACATAATGGTTTACATTTTAGACTATTCACTTTTATAAATTTTGATATTACTTAACATGTGTCCATTATTGTAACATCTTGTAGAACACTTCAATTACCCACTAAATACCCCTAATTCAATCTCTTCTATTCTTCCCTCCCCCTCCCATTGGGGCCCACAGTGATCCCTTAACTGCTCTCCTTGGATGACAAGGTTCATCGTTACATGCAACAACACTGAGGTCTTGACACTCTGGTTTATTCTCTCCAATTAGGAACCACCCATGCTCTTGGGAGACTTCTGCCTCTCTATTTGTGAACAAATCAGTCCTCCCACAGATGGGTGTCCAACTCCTTCCTGCTTCTTATGTGGACCTCCACCCACTGAAACAACATGTTATGACAAAATGATCATGACACCCTACCTAGAACCCTGATCCAGGTGCACACTGTCCCGTATACCCCCATCCATCACACTAAATCAATAATGCATCCTTGTCATATTTGCATAAGAGCATTTACAACTTTGTACTTTCAACCACATACCCACAAATCCCATGTTCACCTGGCCCATCTCCTAACCCTACCCCCAGTTCCCTGGACCTTCCAATCCACCCTCCCTTAGCTACCCACTTGTCAAACCTACAGCACTCAACACAATAATATTACTACCCCCCTTTCATATCCTTTCAAAATGCAATTACAAACTTTCACCTTACCATAGATTATATCCATATGGTTATTCGCTCATAACCTTCTTTTCCCTTGCTATTTCCTGTAACCTGTCTTCCAGGCAATAGTTCTCTGAGTCTGTTCAGTTTGCTTACTTCATATGGGTGAGGTAATGTGCTGTTCATCCTTCAATGTCTGGCTTGCTTCACTCAACATAAGGTCCTCAAGATTCATCCATGTTATCCCGTGTGTAGCAGTGTATTCCTTCTTACAGCTGACTAATATTCCATTGTAGAGATGTACCATATTTTGTTTATCCATTCATCTGTTAATGGACATTTGGATCGAATCCAACTTTTGTCAAAAGTGAATAATGCCACTATGAACATTGGTGTGCATATATCTGCTCATGTCTTTACTTTCAGTTCTTCTGAGTATATACCCAGCAGTGGAATTTATGAATCATATGGCAGTTTGATAGTTGTATGAGGAACTACCAAACTGTCCTCCACAATGGCTGGACAATTCTACATTACCACCAGCAGTATTGAGCAAATTTACATGTGCTTTTTAGCCATTTGTATTTCTTCCTTGGTAAAATGTCTTTTCAGGTGACTTGTCCATTTTATAAATGGGAGGGGACAGGGAAGGGAGGGGACAGGGAAGAGGAGGAATTGGAGTTTTTAAGCCTGAGCCCAAGGAAATAAACCCACAGGAGAAGAACACAGAGGAACTGAGATGGCTCCTTAGACACAGCAGGGACCCTGGGAAGAGAGAGACCCTGATTGTCTATAGCTGACCTTGTGGAGAGAACAGAACAGTTGAGAATAGAGAGAAAAAAGCCCCAAGAGAGAAATGAGCCCCAGGAGAGAGTCAAGGCTTACCCCAGTCTACAGGTGATATTGGAAGAAGCTGGAATCATGGAGCCTTAAGGAGAAGAGGAAGTTTGGATCCTTGCAGAAGTCAGAAGATGTCTTGCTCCAACATATGGCAACAGACTTTGGTGAGGGAAGTAATATATAATTTATGTCCTGGTAACTGTAAGCTTCTACCCAAAATAAATACCCAGTGTAATGATTTGACAGTTTTATCTAATTATGAATTCCAAAAATATAAATTGAATCATGCTTGTAAACTGATCTGTTCATCTGGGCATGATTTGTTTATGATTAGGGCATTAACTGGTCCATGTTAGTAGGGTATTGAGCCCCACCCTTTGGTGGGTGTGGTCTCAAGTATAAAAGGCTAGACAAATGGCAGCAGATGTGAGAAGCAGATTTGAGAAGTAGTTCTGATGTTGGAGAGTAGCACTCCAGGAGAAAACAAGTGAGCCGTTCGCCCAATAGTCTACAGGTGGCCTTTTGGAGAGACAAAATGTGTAGAGAGCCTCATGGTCTACAGCTGAACTTGTGGAGTAAAAAGAAGCTAAGCCTGGAGAGAAATGCAGCCCCAGGAACAGAGGACCCCAGAAGCCTGAACACTAGAGACGTCAGCAGCTGTCTTGCTTCAACACATGGACTTTGGTGAGGGAAGAAATTTATGCTTTGTGGCCTGGTAACTGTAAGCTTCTACCCCAAATAAATGCCCTTTATAAAGACTGACCAATTTTTGGTATATTTCAAAAGGCACCCCTGTGGCTGACTAATACACCCTGTATAAAAGACAACAGATTTCTGGTACTTTGCATCAGCACCATTTTGCTGACTAATACAGTTACCAAAAGAATACTCCCATAATTGTATTCTCAACCACAGTCCTATACCTCCCCAGTGTTCACCTTTTCATTCCATCAGCCCTCTTGCAAGATCTATGGATATACCAACCCAACCCCCACCCCAGCTCAGACTCACACTCCATCATCATTGAACTCCTTCCCATCACTGCAATACTATCACCCATCCATTGCTAAACCACCCCATCCATCTTATCATAGATTCTGCCCAAATAGAACACCAGAACAACCATTTTTTAAGGCTTTTGGAGAAAGTGACATTGTAGGGAGTTCCAGGATTAAATCTTCCTACAAAACCTACCAATGTACAGAAAGAAACTGCCTGAATTAACTATTCTGGGCTTCTGGAGGGCAGGAGATCATGGCATAATACTCAGAGAAGAGCAGGAAGAAGAGACTGCAAAATTGCAGTAGAAAAACCTTTCTCTGTGTTGTCTGCTCTCACCCATCTCTCACTCTTGAAGCAAGATGCATTAGCTATGGTTGCAAGCTTGCAATTGCAGAAGGAAAGGGATATAGAAGCCCTCTTTCCTAAGAAGAGTTGCAGAAAAGCCAAGTAATATCATGGCTTCTAACTGGCAAATTTAGATATCTGTATCAGTTCTGAACCACTGTTTTAGCCAGTCCTAGACAGGAACCTCTCCCAGCAAGGAGGAGCCTGTGGAGGTTTAAAGATACAATGTCTCCTTTGATCTGTGTAGAACATTTGGCTTATGAGCAACATTTATTGTGCAGACCATGATAGTGGAGCTTCAGAGAGCTTACAAATTGCTTTATGGCATGATTCCAATTCCTCTCCCAGGGCACTTTGGAACTGGTTTCTGCCATCTTCATGAGTCCCTAGCCCAGTTTTGGTTGGGGAACACTGCTTTGTCAAATTCTTCTCCAGAGTGAATACCATCCCAGAACATGTCTTCTAGGCAAAAGTAGATAGAGACATTGGATAAAAAAGAACTATAGAGACAAAAAGAAAACCAATATAAGAGATCAAACCTCCTAGAGAAGGAACAGAGGAAAGTAAGTTTTCTTCTGGAAGTGAAACAAATTCACAGATGTTTCTACCTTAAAAATTGAATCATGTATTTAGGGCAAGAATCAGATGTAGAACAATTGAATAAATATGATCAGTTAAACACAGGCAATTTTAAATGTTATAATAAGTTGAATCAAGTGTCAAATTAGAGCCTTAACACAACACCAATCAACCATAAAAGACTAGGCAAGAGCAAGAAACTGACCATCAGAGTAAAATCATCAAGATAATCAGATGTCTAGATATAAGCAAAAAAATTACAAGCCATACTAAGAAACAGGAAGGTATTGCTCAGTAAAAGGAACAAATTAAAAAGTTGGAGGAGACAAAGAATTTGGAACAACTTATGAAAGATATTTAAACAAATTTCTAAAATCTATTCAAAGAAGTGAATGAAAATATGGCTGAATAGATAATAGAAATATGAAGACACTGCGTGAAAATAAGAACTCAAAAATATGAGAAGAATCATGACCACATGGAAAGAATGAAAGGCACAATAGAAGAGGTTAAATTTTAATAGTTATTGAAGAGTAAACATAAATAGGCAAAATAAATTATCAGAAAATTGGAAGATAGGATATTTAAAATCTTACTGATACAAAAAATTAGAGAAAATAATAGAGGAAATTGATCAGAGTTTCAGGAAATTGAATGATAGCATGAAGTACACAAGCATATGCATCATGGTTGTCTCAGAAAGATAAAAATTGGGGAAAGTGACAAAAAGACTATATAAGGAAAAAAATGACCATATCTTTCCAAACTCATGAATGCCATAAATATACATGCCCAAGAAATGCAATGTACTCCAAACAGAATAAATCTTAATAGACTTATATTGAGACACCTACTATTCAAAATTTCAAATGTAAAATATAAAGAAATATCCTGAAATCATCAAGAAAAAAGCAATTAATCACATACAAGTGAACTGCAATAAGACTGAGTACTGATTTTTCATCAGAAATCATGGAGATGAGAAGGCAGTGGTATGAAATATTTATGGTACTGAAAGAGGAAAATGCAATCTAAGTATCCTTTATTTGTTAAATTGTCCTTCAAAGACAAGGTAGAGGTTAAAATACAACTGAGAGTTTATATATATATATATATATATATATATATGTTGTTGGGTTTTTTTTTGGCATAGACCAGTCTATCATTTTATTTACCAAACTTCTAAAAGTGGATTTTCTCAATCTTGGGAAAAAAAGGTCCTTTAAAGAAGTGACTATAGTTTACTGAGTATGACTTTAGGAGATAATGCTGAGTAGGTTTGATCTAAATGCTAGGAAGTTTTATTTTGTTAGCCAAAATAATCTATTTGAAACTAACACTATTCATAAGGATTAATGTCAAAGCCAAATATTTAGTTTTATTTATTTTTTTTTAGTATTTTTATAATTCTTTATTTTCATATCCACACAATTTTGAGTCACATATTATATCTGCTTTTTTTCCATTGCTAGATTTATAATATATATATAAATATATATATTTTTGGGATACATTGATTACATAAATGTTACACAGAAATTCCAGGAGTACCCAATGCCATGCCCCCACACCTCCCACAACCTCCCACATACACATCCCTCATCATTGTGGCATAACGCAAGTGATAGATATACACATTGTGGGGCTTTGCCATCAACATAGATGATAGTTGAGACTGTAGATGACCCTCTCTCCAACACAGTTCTGCTTGAT
>PVKH010035419.1:0-11735 GCA_004027955.1 Chaetophractus vellerosus | reverse complement strand
CCTCCTTCATTCCGCAAAGCCACATGCTCCTCGCCCCACCTTTGTATGCAGTGGCTTGCTCTATTTCTGTTCCCATAGCACCCTGCACTTCTCCCTCTCTTAGTGCCTGTCACATTACCTATCATGTCCACTTACTTCCCACTTTGCTCACTGAATGAGGAACACTGTAAAAGCACAGACTGTCTTCCTGGACCGTGCATCCCTGACGCTCGAGTCAGTCCTTGACACAGAGAAGGTTCTCAATCATCACTGAAGGAATAACTGTAAAAAGACTGAAGTCTTCAGTTTGTTTTAAGTTTTTCAATGTGATTTAACTGACATAGTACTGAAAAACACTTTTTGTTCTATTATAACCAAAGAGGTTTGGGGTGGGCAGGTGACACAAAGAACATCGCCTTCTCTCTTCTTGTCAAGGTAGGAACAACTCTTGACTCTCACCATAACAGTTTGGCAACAAAATTGGACCTGTTTTCAAATAACCAACAGCAAAGCCTGACCTAAATTTACATTCTTTATTTCACCTCGTAAAAGTATTCATGTGTTCTGTCGGAGAAATATTAATGTGTTTGTTAACAGATGCCGCTTTCGGCCACACTGAGGGTGTTACGTACTATAAGGTATATGTACCATATTATCTTCATAATAGCTGAGATGTCTTAACTTCAAAATGTATCAGGCTCTGAGGGTTTTAGGAACTGGACTTGTGGATGTGGACTGAATCTTCACCAGGAGCCCCAAAGTGTCTCGGGTACCCTAGTGATGAGACTAATCAGACAATAGCACTTCTTTAGCAACTACTGCCAAAAAGAAAGGTTTCCATTTCCCTGTTAGTTTACACTTAGTTTATTCTTTATTTCACTGCTTACGTTGCATGAACTACTCTGCTGGGTACATACAGTTCTTTGGTCATCGTGTAGAAATAGGACTTACTTCAATTTCCCAATTCAGGCCACTTTTGTTGCCACTACCTTTTGGCTTTAACAAATCTGAGTGGGTTATTGAACTACAAAGGTAGTATTGTTCTCCCCATATTTTTGTTCTTGCTCCTACTGCCATCCATTTCTAGTGGGAAGACGCATGCTTTGGGGCTTCCTTGACTCAGTGACTTTAGCAGAATTGACAGCAGAACTAAAGTGTCCCAGAGGAGTGCAGGGAATGGAAAGCCTCCTGCCCAGCCTGGGAAGGGCAGAGTTCTTCAGATCCCGTGGCAGTGAGGACCCTTTCACATTCTGGGATGGCGCTTGACAAAGTGCGAGGCCTCACCAGGCATGGCCACTCAGAGCATGCAGGGAAGGGGCCCGGACACTCAGGAGCCCCAGCTCATCACAAATGCCTGTGCCCCACACCCAGGCTGGAAACAGAGAGCAACTGAATATCAAGGACACTCAATGGCTTGACCACACGCTTGTCAAAGTGAACATGAGAGCCTGGAGATGATTCTGGTACATCCTGAGAGGAAGAAGGGCTTCAACAAGTGACTGTGATAGAATTTCCTCCCATTCAGGTAAATTGGAGCCTTGATTTAAGGAATAAAAAAGGTGATTACTTTTGCACATCTGAGCTGGTAGGTTGAAGCTCATGTCCATGACATGTAATTTGACAGGAGAGTTTGGGTCTCTAATCTTCCTCTGGTCACTTCCTTCTACCCCTACTGCAAATTCTGAGTAAGGAATTATAAGTCGGTTCCTGCTACCTGGATCTCGGTTAGATCCCTGGAAATGCCCCTGAATGAGATTTCTGTTTTTAAGTACCAACAGAGCATAAAACACGCAAGTACAATATAACCTATGAGTGCGAAGTAGAATTTACACTTAAACAATGTATATTTATGATGTCCCTCTCCCTCCTCCATTGGGGAACAGGGCCACTTCTGTATACTTAATCAGAACACGTTTTAAATCACACCATGCAACAGGCCTTGTGGCAATCTATGATGGCCAAAGTATATAAAATATGAGGAAGTTAAGAAGTTGCAGCTGAACCAACACTATATCCTCCTGGAAGGGAGGCATTAAATAAATCTTCACTGTTTTTTGATAGCCTATTAATGTTCCTTAAGAGCTCCAGTACATTTGACTACACATTTTAGCCTTAAATAAGCTTTTGTAATCATAAATATAACACTAAAAAAAAAGCAAAGACAAAGAGCTAGCAATTAAATGTGTCTTGTTGGGACTAGCCAATGAATGGCACCTTCCTCCAAAGGGAAGTAAAGGATTACATGAAAACCAGGCTATATGGGAATCATTTCTTTATTTTTTCATCCATTTGTGGAGATTTAAGGCCTAGTTTTTAATTCTGACTCGGGGTTGGGAAGGCAGCACCTTCTGATAAAGACGGGATCGTTTTTCTTGATCAGATTTAGTTTCATTTGTTAAATAAATGATTTGATTAAAATAATTCATAGTCCTATTTATATAATAGCTTTTTTACCCTAAACTTATTAAAACCAGGAATTGAGAAAGATACTGAGAAAACAAAAGGCCAGCAAAAAATAGAAATGAATAAAAACTCATTCAGTATGTATTTCCTCTTATAAAATATCAACAAAATAATTCAACAGCTAAGTAAATAACAAAAGTAGAGTTAAGTCATTTAAAGATCTTGCCCAGTCAGCTGTTTTGCATCTCAGTCAGCACCTTATAACATTTCTGTGTAAGTAGGTATACTTTGGGTAGAATAAGTGATCCAAATTTCTTTTTGACATTAAAATTTTTATTACCAACCTTATTTTCCTATTTTTACTAACAGTCATAGACAGGTATTTATGACAGCAGAATATCACAAAAATTAATAACATATTTTAAGAGGTAGAAGAGTTCAAGTTTCTGAATTAGAACCTTAATAGAATTAGAGTAGATGATAGGAGAAAGATCAGATGTGCCTTGACTTGCAGCAAGCTAAACTCTGCTAAGAAAAATGCAGCTCGGATTAAACACATTTATATCTGACCAAAAACCAAAACAACAAATTATATAATAGTGAGCTCAAATTCCTCTAACTTGATCAGTGGAGCTAAGCAGTGAGGCAGGACACAGAATAGGAGACAAAGGATGGTGCCTAAGATAAAGCAGCTACAAGGGCAGAGGCCTTCTTGTTTCCAAGAAACATCTAATAACATACATTGTACACTTTGGGTAACACAAGACGTGATGATATTTCCAAGTTCAAGGTTCTCTGTGTCTCTGAAGGGCAAAATAAGAAAGGCACAAAGTTCAAACTTTCAGTTTCTATATTAACCCTGGTCTTTAAGGTTAGTGTAGAATGATCTTAATCTAGAACTCCAACAAGGAAGTATAGCAGAAGTAGTTATCAGTGGAAATTCCTAGCTAATCATTTTAAAGGCTGAATAGAAACCAATGAACAGAAACCAAGCTTTTGCAGACCCATCCAAGTTCTTGATGGTCAACCAGACTATCCATATGTTAAGAAATATCTCTTACGGACTCATACTATGAGGAGTCCTGACATGTAAGACTTATTATTTCTTATACCAAAGAGAGATCCTAATTTATCTCAAAATTACTATTGTAAGTTCCTTGCAGACAAGGGGTTCCCTGCTGTATTCCCAGGGCCTATCTTAGTTCCCAACATAAAGTAGGTTTATTCATTTATGACATTTAAACATGTATCACAAATATTTATTAAGATGCACTAGGTATTCTACCATCCTCCAAGGAATTTAAGATCTGTTTAAGGCAACCTTGGAAGTAGCTTTACTTTGCTGTCAAAGTCAATAACAGCTGATGCTGAACAATCATGAAGGCATGTTAACTTTCAGCCAGAAAACAACAAAAAGTCATTTATTGATTTTCACCAGGAAACATTGCTAGGGACCAGAGCTTTAGATAAAAAGACAAAGTATCAGTCACAGATACGATGGGCATGATTCTTAACAATTTAATGGGGAATTCAGAGCAGACTAGCATGTTATCAACATACCTCTGGCCATAAAAACAAAATAATCACAAAAGGAGAGAAATAAAGGAACACAAAATGCTCACTAGATTCATTGAGAAAAGTTTTCTATATGAGAAAAAGTTACTCTTCTTAAAAAAAAAAAAGCTATTTTAAAAAGAACTGGTTAAAAAAGGTATTCCACAATATTTTTTTGTTATTGTCTTTTCAGAGGAAGAAAAAAGGTGGGGGAGAAATTTTGGTCTGTTTTGCAAATAGAGCCCAAAGAGGTTCCTGACTTTTCTGAAGGCACAATTGAAAATAGCCTGAGTAGGGGATGCCTTCCCTCACTCCCACCTAGTGACTGGCCCCCCCAACCAACGACCCAGCTCCTTGGCCCTTCTACACAATGGCTGCCACTTGTTCCTATTTTTAATAAGTTCATACTTATTGTCTTCATTAAAGGTTAGTCAAATCAAATTTTTTTTTTGTAATTTCTCGGCGCCTCTCACCTGCTGTTCTACACAGTTATGTATAGAGACCTTCACTTGCTCCCTGTTTCCCCAACCTGCTCTTTAGCACCTCCATATCCTTGAGCTGTGGTGATATGTGCCATCGTCACATTCTCGGCTTTATCTCAGAGGTAGTTTCATTTGCTCCCTGCCCCTGTTAAGTACCTCATTCCAGTTCCACCACTGATTTCAATAGGAAAAACAGAACAGATATCCCTATAGAACACTGTCATCACCTCGTAAGGCCTGCAGCCTGGAACATAAAATACTTCCAATTTCTGAGTTCTCTCTCAGCTTGAGTGGATTACAAGTAGGGCACTTAAAATCAAAAGCCAAGAGGGAACAAACCACGACTTTGAATGAGAAGTCAAAGAAGAAGTCGTGAACCATTTCCAAACATTGGGAGCTCAAAGTCGAAGCGCCCTAGAGACACTGTGGATCTGATCATCAGAGTGTTCCCAAATGCAAAAAGCAAGGAGTAGACCTATGTTTCAAACAGGACTCCACAGCATATGGATTTTGATTTAGCATGAAATGAAATAAAATAAAAGCAAGGCAGAAAAGCTTGGAAGGACTGTTCCCCTGTCATCTTATCTACTACCAAGTGAGGTCCAAGTATGCCTTCCTTCCAATCCACGGATAGGCTGAGTAGGGTTCAGGTAACAGAAGAGCCAAAGTTTCCTATTTCAGAGGATGCTGAAATCTCAGGTCCAGAAGGCAGCTTGCAAAGCCATCCCCTCAGCACTTCCTTACTGGTACACATTACAGCACCCAAACACATTGTTGCTTAAACAGAAGAACAATATGAGAGTACGTTTCAGAATTTTGAAATCTGATTATACCACAAAATGAAGAAGGTTATTTAAAAGCACTGATATGTTCGTCCTATCTGCCATTCTCAAAGCTGTGGCATATCACTGTACCAGTTTGCTGCTAATGATTTGTGGAAGAGTTTCCCGCTTTGTCTACCACCGTTCAACAAATGGAGCAAACTCTCTTTACCAAACATCTCCCTTGCTTCTTAAGCAATATAAAGTGCAAGATTGATAGCCCTTTAATTTTACAAAGCACCCTGAGTTTAGAAAGCATTTTTAAATCCTTAATCTCACCCACAGAGATAATTGGCTACTTTTATCTATTTTCTCTCCTCTTATGATTGCACATCACGCTTGAATCAGATGGTATTCACTCACAGGGCAGCTCCAGGCAAGGACTACACAATTTCTTGTTCTGTCACAATTATGTTCTCCCAATATTACATTTAGAATCTGTTCCTGCTTTAAGCAACCTGCTTAAATTTCTGCTAGAGAATCACAGAATTCCAAGACTTAAGACCAAGAAGATATGATGCCTCAGTATGGGGGAAAAAATCAACAGTCTGAGGCTTCCATCTTTCCTCCTTACCCTGTTGAAAAGCCAATAGGTGAAAGTTCCAAACTGGTGAGAATCCCAAATCTTCCTTGGAGTCCTTTCCTTCCTGTGAGAAGAATCATTGGTGAGGTGGGGCAACAAATCAGGGAATATACAATGTTGGTAGGCAGATTTTCTTCCTTCTATTACACCAGCCCTCACAAACTCAAATGCTACAGAGGCCAGGGGCCAGGGAGGTAAAGAGTGAGCAGAGCCGGTCTAAAATACCAACCGTGGTGGGATTGCCTGGCTCGACAACTTCAACATCTGTTCAGCTCCCGCCAACAAATGAACAGAAATATAGGCCCAGTGTAGCCAGATATTTAGAGTTTATGAGACTCCCCAAGTCTGGATTTTTTAATGGGAAATTTCCCAATTTTCAAATGTTGGCAGCTAATTAAAGATATTTTTAACAGTGTGAGGGCCAAGGAAAACTCCTCCACAGGCCAGCCATGGCCTAGGAGGCATGGTTTGCAACCTCTGTGATAGGCTAACAAGCTGTTCAAGTTCACTAGGAGAGTTGGGGTACATCAAAGAGAAATGGCAAATTTCTGCTTCCGTTGGGAGTCTAACAACCTGTGTGGAAGAAAGGTGGCTCCCTGGGAAAAGAATAATGGGAAAATAGCCAGCATGGCTTGGTCTCAGCCTATTGGGCTGCAATCAGTTGATGTGGCCCAAGAAACAGCCTCCTTAGAAAAAGTTAGGGGGTGGAACTGGAAGTCCAATTTAAAGGACATACCAGTATAAACAAATAACAGGTACGTATGTTTCTATTCTAGAGTAAGAAAATACAAAAGCAAATGGAAGTGAGATTCCAGGTCCAAGTTCCTCCGGGATGGAGAGAAAAACTACGGAAACTCAGTGGACAATGTGCAGTCATTTGGACCATAGTAAAGTGGAGTGAGAGAAAATGTTCGATTACCAGCATAGACCTAGGAGGGAGAGAGAATGGTTATCATCACAGTCTGCATCCCCCTGGGTCTGTCTCTATTCTCTAATCAAGGTCAACCAGCCGAAACTGTTTAAGTGCAGAAAAATGATAAGGAGGGTCTCTCTCTGTATCTATTTCCATTGAGCTACTGTTACATCAGTCTCCTGGCAGTTCCACATTTGGGGAAGATGGCGATGGACAGGTAGTGTACCAAAGGGAAAGACCACATGTGTGTAGCTGAAAAATAATATTTGCTAATTTACAACTATTAATTAAAAAGTCCTGTCACCAAGCCAAGCACTCCAGCATGTGTTTAACATTTTCCCCCAAGGTGGATTGCAACTTCTCCAGGAAGGGAGTTGCAGAGAATGCAGGGGAGGTGCACAGTGCTTAGACTAGCAGGCCAGGGAGCACGCAGCGTCTGCAGGCTTTGAATTTGCACAAACAGCCCTGCCTCCCCCAAGCTGAGACAATGCCCTGCATTCACAGCCATCTCAGGAACTCCAATACAAGTACTGAGGAGCAGGGAGAAAAAAAAAAAAAAACTAGACCTGAATTGAGGATAAATTGGTATTCACTAAATGCCACTTCTGAATTTACTGCAGCCTTCGCCTTTGGAGGGAATTGCCAAGGTGCTCATAAAAGGAGAAATGATGAATATTCAGGATGTCTTTTGAATCCATTAGGCAACCGGGGATGAGGTCTCCATATGTAGGTCTCTGGTTCTTTCCTTAGGCTGTTAAGAAGACTGCCAAAATGGCCGTCTGCAGGAAAAAATGGACCCTGGGTTTGCCAATGGGGAGAAAGTCTAAACTCCAAAGGTCAAGTCCGTGGAAATAAACCTGGTTAAGGAGCTTTATTGCAGAGGAGATCTATAAATTTTGGATTACTGGTCAAAATGAATGAGAGAATGTGTTTGTCTGTAGGAACACTGATCAAAATATAGTAGCAGCCTATTCATTGTACTTTCACCCTTTGTTTCACAGGATTAGATATACTGCAGATCTAATTGTGTCCACCCTGCACAGGAAAATCCCAATCAGACAATCTATGCAGGGGCCTCCTGTAGTTTTGTCAGCTGGGCTAACCAGAAGCAGAATTGTTTGTGTATCCCTGAAGAATTTTTTGTTTCCAAGTCTGCTTACTTAAGTCCTAAGTACTTGTTCCTACAGCTTACACAAGGAAGAAGGGAATTGAGGGTTCTTCATGCTAAAAAAGGAATTTTAGGCAATAATTTAGCACAGACCTTCACCTCCCAGGAGTACTGAGCATACATCAATCTTTAGGAAAAGGGAAATTTTGAAAAAGAGGATGATGCAAGTCACTTATCAGCAGTTTCTTTGCCTTTAAAATGAAGAAATGGAGTCAGAATCAAAGTAACAAGCATTAATTAAAGCCTTCTGTGCATCAGGCCCTGAGATGGATGCTCATAAGCACCCTTTCTTGTCCACCAGAAGCTGACACTTCAGCAGGAGAGACACACATAGCAGTATATCTTTAACACTATGTTCAAACAACTACAGTAAGTGCTATGTCAACTCAGATGATAGAGTGATTAATTTTGGTAGGTTGTGTATTAGTCAGTCAAAGGGATCTTGATGCAAACTACCAGAAATCTGTTGGCTTTTTAAAAGGGTGCTTATTTCGGGAAAAAGCTTACAGTTACAAGGCCCGAAAGAGTCCAACTCAAGGTCACTTCCTTTCCAAACTCTGTTGTCATGTGCTGAAACAAGATGGCGGGCGATGTCTGTGAGGGTTCAGCCTTCCTCTCCCCTCTTAAGGCTCTGTGGGTCCAGCTCCTTCCAATCTCAGCTGTAGGCTGGCATAGGGCTCAGCTGCTCTGTTCTCTTCACAAGGTCAACTGTAAACTATCAGGTGATTGGCTCATCTCTCTTCCCAGGGCCTCTGCCATGTCTATGGAGCTGTCTCTTTTCCTCAGTGTATCTTCTCTGCATATCTACTTCTGTACATCTACTTCTGTGTCTCCTTGATTAAGTACCCATTTATATAACCCACAAAGGGGATGGGGACTCAAACTGAGTCACCCTAATGACATGGTTGAATCAAAGCCCTAATCTTGACATAATTCAATCAAAGACATCTCAGCTGAATCTAATACAATCAAAGGGTATCACACCTAGAGGAACAGACCAGTTTACAAACTTAATATCTGTTTTTGAAATTCATAAATAATATCAAACTGCTACAGCAGGGTTGGGGAGGAAAATCAGAGATAGAAAATTCCAGAGACATGAAGTCATTGGAGCTAATTCTTGAAGGAGAAGAAGCCCAGCATGAGGAAAAAAAAAAAAAAAAAAAGAAAGATGGGATATCCCAGATAGAGGGCCTTGCAAGGATGAAAGCTGGGAGTTATATAAAGGCACAAGGGGGAACGGGAAATCAGGCAGAAAAGGCCTTTAATTATTTTGTAGGAAACAGACTATGAACCCTCAGGGAGACTGTGTGCCCATCACCATGTTCTAAATCAAGAATCAGAAAATACAGTCATGCATCTCCAAAGTTCCTTCCAGAAATAACATTCCATGATTTTTATTATTTTAAGAGACAGGAAAAAATTGAACCCAAGAAAGGTCTTGTACTTAGAGATCTGATTCTTTGCTATTTTAGTGGCCAAAAGTGAAATGGGCAGTGTTTGGTGGATTACTACCCTGGCCTCATTTGTCTATCACAGTCAATCTCACATGACCTTCCAATTAGGGAGGACCTGGGCCAGCCATGAGGAGCATGAGGGTGCCCTTCCAAAGTCCCTGGGGCAAAGGCTCCTGGGTCAAGAATGTACAGATGCCATGGACACCAGGTTCTGTGATGATACTCCCAAGTCCTATATTCCCCAGAATTTTCTATCATCCACTCTTTCTTCCATCTTCTCTGCCTTCTCATATATCATATATCATCAATGAATCTGGGACAGAAATAAATCAAATCCCAGATGCATGAAAAAAAATGCCTTCACGTGACCTGATTTCATTTTATCTTCACAATACCAAGAGATGTACAAGTGGGGCAGATGAGAAAGGTAAGTGCCAGAGAGATGAAGGGACTGCTTCCATCCTCACAATTGGGCAAAGCAGATTGGATGTCTGCCTGATTTAATTCTCCTCTGCCCCTACACCTGCTCAAAGTTGCCAGACCTAAAAGCAACAGCTGAATTCATGGGAAAAACTTTCTAAAGAGGCAATAATGAGTGGTATCATCTAGTTTTTATTCAATGGCATTAAGACTTAGTGCATGAACAGAAATATGAAAATTTTATTAAAGATTAAACAGTGGAGTCTATCATGATATGGTATATTATTAAATATGTTAGATATACTACAACTTAAAAAGTGTTTGGTGACTGTGATGGTTTAAATTTTGTGAATCCAAAAAAAATTATGTTTTTTAGCTAATCCATCCCTGTGGGTGTGAGACCTTTGATTGCATTAAATTCAGTAAAAGGACCTTGATTAGATCACTTTTCATTGGACTACATCACAGAGGCAGGACTCAGGTTGGGTCTCTGCCCTCTTGCTGTGTCTTTTTTTTTTTTTTAAAGATTTATTTTATTTTATTACATATCTCCCCTCCCCCCCGTTGCGGCGACGTGCCGACCGGTCACTGCGCAGGCGCGGCTTTCCCCGCTTGTGGGCAGCTTCTGCTTCCATTGCGGCTGGCTCTGCTTCAGTTCGCGGGTGGCTGGCTGCGCTCCATTCGCGGGCGACCTGCCCTGCCCGTGGTGGCTTTGCCCTGTCCGTGGCAGCTTTTTGCCCTGCCCATGGCAGCTCTGGCCCGCCCATGGCAGCTTGCCCTTCTCAAGGCGGTCTGCCCGCTAGGAGAGGTCCCCGGGAACCGAACCCGGGGCCTCCCATGTGGTATACCGGCGCCCTATCCACTGGGCTATATGGCTGGCCCCTCTTGCTGTGTCTTATATAAACTAAGAACAAAGAAAGACAAAGGGAAGAGATTCAGAAAAGGGAGCCATTTTGACTCAGCTATGTGAGAGAGAGGACTCCAGGTTGGCCTACTCCTGCAGAAAGACAGAAAAGCCCCAAGAGGCACTCAAAGAGATGAAGTCCAGGGTAAGATGCCTGATCACCCACAGCTGAACTCCAGGAGAAAGTAGAGAGAGAGCAGCAGACCCACCATCTTGACTTACCATGTGGCAGGACACTAGGATCTGCTAGCCACTGATCTTTGGTGAGAAACTATCTCTGTTGATGACTTGATTTGAATATTTTTTGCAGCTTTGGAACTGTAAGCTTTTATTCCAAATAAATTCCCTTTATAAAAACCAACCCATTTCTGGTATTTTTTCATGGGCAACCTTTGGCAAACTAAGACAGTGGCACATTAAATATCCAATATAACCTACTAAAAGCATGATTCCTGAAAGAAACAAATGATAAATTGTACTCTATTAAAATTAAAAACACTTGCTCTGCAAAAGACTCTGTTAAGGGAATGAAAAGACAAACACAAACTGGGGAAAATATTTGCAGAACATATATCTGATAAAAGACTTGTATCCCAATATATATATTAAAATTCAAAAAGAAAATGACCCAATTGTCATTAGGACAATGCAAATTAAAACCACAATGAGATACCACTGTACACATATTAGAATGGATAGCTGTTTTTTTTTAACTGACACTACCAAGGGCTGGCAAGGATGAGAAACAATAGGAACTCTCATTCATTGCTGATATGAATGCAAAAGTGTACAGCAACTTAAGATAAGTTTGCTAGTTTTTATGAAGTTAAACATGTTTTAATCATGCAACCTAGCAATTTCAATCCTAGGTATATACTCAAATGAATTGAAAATGTATCTTTTCTTTTTTTTTTAAATTTATTACATATCCCCCCCCCTTTCTACTTGCTCTTGCTGTGTGTCCATTCTTCTGTGTTTTTTCTATGTCTGCTTCTTGTCTCCCCCCATCTTTGCGGGGACGCACCGAGTCGGCCCTCCGCGGCGGCGGCTC
>PVKH010035418.1:0-11734 GCA_004027955.1 Chaetophractus vellerosus | reverse complement strand
TCTGAAGGGGCATCCCAGCTTCAGAGCTCTGTACAGTGAGCTCAGGCCTCCACTGGGACTGCAGTGTAGTTCAACACCCCCCTCGGCTAGTCCTGTTTCCTTCCATTCCCTTCCTCAGGATCCATTTCCAAAGAAACCCAACTTGCAATAGTTGGTGCCAGAGTGGTCAAGAAAGCAGATGCTGGATGGGATTTTAGAGCTAGATCACTAGCTGCCCAGTTGGCAATATAGACCTCATCACGTTTAGAAGGCAGAACACGGGTAAACTCTGGAATCAGTTCAATCTTTAAAAATTTCACTGGTAGTGAATTAGAATTGTGTCCTGGTAGAAGGGAATGCCTTTAGCGGATGTGATAAATTAGATGTTGAGAATTTGGGGGGTGGCAGATGTTAATTATAAGAAAGCTTGATCCTCTGAGAAAAGATAAAAAGTCAGTTTTAATCAGCAATTAAAAGCTAAGGGTGGGATCCAGAAGGCTTCCCTGGTAGCATATAAAGACGTCTTTTATCAGTTGCAGGAGGTTGGAGAGAGGAAATATTAAGGTGACCAACCATCCCAGTTGGCCTGGGATGAAGGGAGTTCTCAGGCCATGAGCTTTTTGGTTTTTAAAATGGAAAGCCTCAGGCAAACCAGGATAAGTTGTTCTCCTTAGGTGGTCCAGATAGCTGAGACCCAGGCCTAGGACTTAACTAAAAATAACTGAACTCCAAAGAAGGTTTAACTCCCAACTAAGGTAGGTTGTTTAGACCAAGTTTCGGAAAGAAGGGAATATCTTGCCATATAGGATAAAAATATCTAGGTTGATGCACCCCAAAATCTTGAATCTCTAGGTTCCTCTAAAACTTCTGAGACCAGAGAAGGGTCACATTCCACCCTATAGAGGGAAAGCCCTTCCCCACTGTTTGAAGAGAATACACGGAGATTTCCCCCATGAAACAACAACCCTTATCCAGGACCTTTCCTACTTTTCTCCTAGGTCACAGTATAACCAGGCCACGGACATGCTGGCCTGATAAGAAAGGAAAAGGTCTATATCTTAGAGGAGCTGAGGGATCCGGCCAGGTATACTATCAGTAGCTGGAACAGTGTTCCTGGGATTTGAATTCTGAGAGTGCTTGGCCAAGGAGATCATGGAGCACAGTGTTGGATATTGGTAAATTTGTTGAGTTGGGAGCACTATCCAGAGATATAGAATTTAACACCCCGACAAGGACTCTGAGAGATGGTTTGAATATAATTGGATGACTCCTAGAAGCACATCGTCAGGTATAAATGCCAGAATTGCCATGGCAGATGAGTGGAAGAACAAATGAAAAGGCTCAGAGAAGTAGATATGCTAGAGTGGATATACCCTGTGTGTCAGTTTGAGATTATTTTCTGAATCCCCAAAAGAGAAAGATTATGTTTGTAAACTAATCTATTCCTCTGGGTGTGATATCCTTTGATTGTATTAAATTCAGTTGAGGGGCCTTTGATTAGATTACTTGTTAAGATTGTTTTGGGCTTTTGATTTGACTATGTCAGTGGGCATGACTTAGGTTGAGACACTGCCCCCTTGCTGGGTCTCATATAAAGGGACACTGACACAGACAGACAGACACACAGGAAGAGATGTCATTTTTGATCCTGCTATGTGACAGAAAGGAGAAGCTCAGATAGCTGAAGCCCTGGGGAGAGATGAGACATTTTGCCTGATAGCTTACAGCTGAGATTCAGAAGAAAGCAGCACAACCAATACTAATACAGGAGGCCCAGAAAGAAACAAGCCCTATGCCCGAAGAGAGCAGACTTCACTTAAACACAAAGCTTCAAGAGGCTGGACCCACTGAGCCTCAAGAGGAAGAGGAAGCCCAGAGGGGAAGGCAGAGACCAGCTAGAGATCAACCACTGTCTTCTTCAACATGTGGCAACTGACTTTGGTGAGAAAGCAATGTTGAGTTGGACTTTTTACTTTGTAACTGTAAGCTTTTACCCCAAATAAAGATTTCCTGTAATTTGCATTAGCAGCCCTTTAGCAGACAAATACACCCCGTAAGGCCAGGAAACCAACCAGCGGTCTACATTTTTTTTGGGAGGGCACATAGGAATACCATTTTCCAAAACAATAAGGGAAGTGTTGGTGAGAGGAGCAGAATTATCACTAAGCAACTTGGTGGTAGGCCAGGGCTAATGGTAGGAAATGATATTACAGAGCTGGACTCTCTGCTGCCAGTTGGGATGATAGGACCCTGAAACAATAAGGTCAGGTGGCAGGGCTCAACTATCAGAGACAGGCAGACACAATTATCATGACTGGCAGGCCTGACCTGCAGAGGGTTATGGAGATGTAATAGAACATAGCATCTCTAGGGATAAAACAGATGGGTAGCCAACAATGGTTCTACTCAAAGTGTACAAGTAAAAGGAATAAAGGATAAGTGATTAGGAGGCTAAGGGCAATTGCCTCATTAAAAAGTCACAGTTATTGTCCAGTTTAATAACTTGTGCAAATTTCCTGACCCAGAACCCATTGCCTAAAGGAGATATCAGGTCTGCAAAGAGGAAGGACCCAGCAAGACCATGGAAAGTATGCACAGTAATAACTCACCCAGTCCTTCTCCAGAGTGAACCACATCCATTTACTCAAGTAACTATACTCTGGGGAAAAGAGCACGCCTGCACATTTCAAAGCCTTTTGGATGTTTGTTCCAAGTTGGCATTGATACCCAGAAATGCCAAGTATCATCATAACCCCACACCCCCCATCCTTTATAGTGAGAGCATTTGGATGCCAAGTATAAAATCCTGGCCCAGGTTCACCTCATAATGGGTCCATTGGGTGCATGGACAGAACTGCTAGTCATTTCCCTGCTCCCTGAATGTATAATTGGAAAAGACATCCTTGGTAGTTGTTACCACTGACATGGCTCCTTGGTGTATGGAGTAAGAGTGGTCATAACAGAGAAGGCTGAATGGAAGCCCTGAATGAGCCCCCACTCCTCACCAGGATAATAAAAAACATCACATCCCAGGGGATAATGAGAGAAATTAGTGCCACACTTCTAGACCTAAAAGATTCAGGGTGGTCCCAATCATCTCCATTTAATTCAACAGACTGGTCCCTGTAAAAAGCCAACAAATCCTCAAGAATGGTAGTTGTCACACTCAACCAAGTGGTAGCCCCAGTTGCTACTGTGGTATTTTGCTGGAGCAGATTAGCACAAGTTTACATCCGTGGTATGTGGTCATTGATCTGGCAAATGCATTCTTTTCTATCCTTATCAGAGAAGGAGATCAGAAAGAGTTCACATTCACTTGCAGTGGACAACAGTATATATTTACAGTCTTGTCCTAGGACTGTGTTAATTCTCCCACTCTGTCAATAGGGACCTAGAGTATTTGGTGGAAAGAATATTGGTTATTGTGTGTTCAATCTGCCTTTTTAACCAAAAATCACATCATTTTTTTCTAATAAAGCTGTGGGAAGAGGGGTCAGCTGCATCAGGAGTTGCTTCAATTTCCTCAGTGGAGTGCCCTAGCATAAACTAGATGACTACTTGTCATGGCCATTGTGGAGAGAAATCATGCCTCTGATGAGATCCTTTGATTTGGGAATAGAGGGATTCCAAAAGAGTGAAGTAGGTAAGGCCAGGATCTCAACTTCAGAAGAACACCTTCACATGAATATTTTGAGTCAGGAGCCGAGGAATAATCATAATCTAATGGTATGGACCGAAATACGTTTGCTGATGCAAAGTATTTCAGAAAAAGTTTCATGTCTTGGATGTCTACTTTAAGCAAAATTCAACCTCTTCAAGCTATTTCTTGATTATTCCTACTCAATTACCTTTTGGCTTAATCTCTTATTCCAGTCCCTGCTGGGGTGACCAGTTCAGCACAGGTTCCAACCAGCTCCACAGGTGCCACTGTGGAGCCTGGGGCTCTTGCAGGGATCACTTGGTACTCATGCATGTGCAACCCAAAAGTATGGAGGAGCTTACATCCCATGGGGTAACCCTTGACCAGTGGACAGTAGGAATGATGGATAAATGCTCCTTCTCTTCTTCCCTGGTGGACAATCTGGCATCTCAGATGGTCCCACAGGGTCTGCTGGCCAGTCCCTTATAATGGCAGCCAATTCAATAATGCATCCTAATAGTTGTCCTTTTCCTCTGCCCTTTCTCTCTTCTCCTGTCCCTCACTTCGGTGGCCATACCCCTGGGATCACACTCCTACATAAACAGGGCTTTGTCTCAGGCTCTGGTTTTGTGGGGCATGCAGGCTATGTTCTGTGACATGACCGTCTCATAGGTGTTCCCAGTCAGATGCTGCCAAGAGCTACATTGTCAGCCTACAATCTCCATTGTGCGTTCTTGACTTAAAAAAAATTTTTTTTGTCCTCTTCTGTTCTCACTTATCTTGTAAACTACATTAAAAAAGCAAAGAATGTCAAGTTCAATTTACGAGAAAGACGCATTGAGGAATAATTGCAGTAAATATTTTTTCATTGGCACTGTGCTAAGTGATTTACATTCACTATCTAATTTAATCCTTATCTTAACCCTAGGAGGAAGACAATATTATTGTTCCTATTTATAAATAAGGAAAACAAGGCTGAGAGCATTTTAGTAACTTTTTCAAAGTGACCCAGTTGGCAAATGGTGAAGCCAGGAGGCCATTTGACTTTGCTGTAATATGTCAGGGCAGAGCTCAACATTAGAAATCCCAAGACGTGAATCAATATTAGGCTCTGGGTGGTGATTAATGGTGTTTGATTATCAACATTTAATGTGCAGGCGTTGGGATGGATTGCATGCTGAGTCGATTTTCCCGGGGAGTCCACAGAGGATCATGGGGCTCCTCCAACAGGAAAGGAAGGTCTCGTTCACCAGGGAGGTGACTGTCAGCAGAATGGGGCCACTGGGTCTCCTACCTGGCTTTGTTGATTGCACAAAAGGGTGAAGACTGTGATATTTATTTATGGCTATATGTAATGTTTATGATTATTAATGGTATTTGTAAATAGATGGCTCTGCCTGGTAATTTATGGTAGTTTCTTGGGCTTTTAATCACAGATATGGCCTTAAAAATAATTTCAGCCTGTCATTAGAGGATAAATAGATGGTGGTTGCCATGTCAGACTTCAAGTAGGAGCGGCTGGTAACACCTGGGGAACAAAACAAATAGGATTAGGTAATTTACAAAAGTGCTTCATTTTTCAAAACCTTCTTGCTTTCCTCACTTCTTCATGTTATCCTGAAATATAATGTTTGTCTTAATGAGAAGAAACAGGTCATGACTCCAAAGGCAAACAGATCCATTATTCTTTGAGAAATGCCCTAATCCTCCAGTCTGAGGTCAGGCTGTGTGTGGAAGGGGGTCCACTGGGAAAGGCGGACTTTTTTTTCTTTTTTTTAAACTGCTGCCGAGGAAACATATCCTTCTCCTCACCACAGCCAGCTCCCAAAGCAGCCCATGAATGTCTCTCTGAGGAATACACACAAAATCAGACCCCAAACCCAGTCCTGTACACCTGCTTGGACTGAAATATTTTAGGATGCTCTGATCATAACAGTTATGCACATCATATCTGCGCCCCAGAATTGGGCTCAACCAAACAAAATTAAGAGTGGCATTTCCTTCCAATTGTCTTTTCCAAGGCATATAGTCATGCATTCATAGTCATGAATGCATCTGAAAGTTTGTAATTATGCACATAAAAATTTTTTTGTCACATGACAGAGTTTTTTTCTTGAATCAATTAAAAAAAAATTTCCCACATCCCCTGAGGTGGCTCCCTCGTCAGTTTGCTTGTTGTTTTTGCTTGTTGTTTACTCTAGTTGTCTGTTTATTTTTTTTTTAGGAGGCACGGGGAACCAAACCCAGGGCCTCTCATGTAGGAGGTAGGTGCCCAACTGCTTGAGCCACATCCACTCCCTTTTGAATCAATTTTATTAGTTTCCTGCGACTTTGGCCCCAAATGAAAACAAAATGAGTACCATAGTGACAGAAATTATTTAACTAACGAGTTCCAGGAGCTTAGGCAACTTAGCCTTTCTGAGAATGTGCTAGGGGTAACGGGGGATTCAAAGATGAACCAGATGCTGAACCTGCTCTCCAGAATCTCACAGACTGATGGAAGGGAGTGCTAACCAATATACCCAAATAACTAAAATATGAAAGAGAAAGAGGCAAATTTCACCACAGGTAGACTGCTATAAGAGTTTAGAAACAAGATTATTTCTAGCTGAAAAGATCAAGGAAGGCTTTGTGGAGGCCTGCTCATTTAGCCTTGATGGGAGGACTGGATTTGAATGCTCCAGAGGGAGGGAATGGCCTGCGCTGGAGCAGAAGTGCAAAGATGCCAGCACTTGTGGGCACCAGTGTGGAGAGTATAAGGAGAGCAGTGGGCAATCCAGGAACTGGAGAAGATGGTGGAGGGATTTGCCCATTGGGTGAAGAACTGTGAAAGAGCTACCATAGATGGGAAAATCCTTTGTCCAATGACTCTGTGCCTTGTCCGAGGTCACGTGGCTAACAGTGGGCAGTAGGTTGGATTACAGCCAGTCTCTGGGTTCTCAGCCCAGTAATTTAGATTTCAAGGTGTTTCTAATGCTGTTTTAATTTTGGTTGTGACTGTGAAAGACACCTGAAGGAGCCCATTTGGGCAGGTTGAAGGTCATATGATCCAGGGGACTTAACCTTGGAAATTTACGAGCGTTAGGGTTAACTGTGACTAGATTAGCTCTTACTTCCCTTCTACCTTCCCTCGTCGATTAGGCTACCAGCATGGGGCAGGTGTGTGCCAGGAAGGTCTTGGTAACAAGCACGTGGCTGGGGGTCTGTGTGTGGGAGAAGGATATGCGTACGTGCGTATATGCCTGATGTCTCTGTACCAAGGCTAAACATGAATCACCTTTGGACTTTTGTTCACTAAGCTTGACATGGGCAAAAAGCCAGCACAAAGAAGAGTTTGACTTTGCCCTAGAGTGTGTTTACTTCTGGGCTTAGCTGGAACTCAGGAAACAGGGAGTATTTCATCAACGAGGACAGCTCTTCCTTGGAGTTGGCTGCATGCTGGCCGAGCTGAGAGAGAGAGGCAAAGAATTCATAGCACTCAAACATTGGAAGGTACCTTAGCAGTCATTGCTTCCTGAAGCAGGCTAGTGCCTGCCTTTCAAGGTTAGCCTGTTGGGCCACAGATAGTAACTGAGAGCCTTGTATTTGCCAGACAGGGTAGTTTTGAGGCTAGGGTGAGGCAATGCTGGTCCAGGCTCAGCATGGTGAGTAGCCTCCATAGTGCAACAGTGCTCCAAAGGCCTAGAAACTCAAAGGATGTACTGAGGGGTGGATTGGGGCCCTTTTCCTGGCCTTCAGCTCTGTAGATTCCCTTTCCTCTCAAAGCCCAGGTCTGCGACTGGCTTCTTCCCTATTTTAAAAACTCAGCCCCCAGGAAAACATCTAGAACTGCACCAAAATCAGGGATTCTTTTTAAATTGTTTTCTGTGAAATTCTTTTTATGTTTTGTAATTAAATTTTTTTTTGTTTTAGTGATCATTTTAAATGCATTTCATAACTTTTCTTCCTGTTGTTTTTGCCTGGCTTGAATTTTGATTCATAAAAGTATTTGGAAGAGAAGGAAGGGTATTAATAGATGATAAATAAATGTTATTGCTTTCCCTATGCATTCTATTCCTTTGAACTCTTCAGATTATTGGTGTGCAAGGCCCACCAAGGAGTTGATGATAGGGGCTTCCCATTAGTGTATGTGGGGGGGAAGAGGGGCTGGGAGGGGCAGCATTGCCCTCCAGGTTGGGCTGTGACCCTGACTGGTCAGTCTCAGTCAAACACCCTTGTCACCATGGTTCCTTTCCATCTGCCTAAGAGAGTTAAAGAGGTGCGTTTCTGGCCTGGCTCTGACACTTATTGGTGATAAAACTTCAAATTGCATAATATCTCTGAGCCTCAGTTTCTTCACCTGTGAATTAGCAATAGTAATAATACCTGTCTGACCTGCCCCTGCAGGGTTGTGGTGAGGATGAGTGAAAAGGAATTTGAGGAGTCCATGCTGAAGATTACCTCTATGCATCTGAAATCAGGGTGACCTTTCAAAAACACACATCTAATCATTTCGCTTCCTTGCTTTAAACCATCACATTGTTCCTTCATGCTTAGAATAAAGTCCAGGCTCACTGGTACAGTTAAAAGGCCCTGGGAGATCAGCTCCCAAAGCCCCTTTTCAGCCTCAGAGCTCTCTGTAAGTCCTTCCTTTCCAAAACGCCCTGTGGCATCTATTCTAGCCTATGTTTGGAAGCTCATTTTCCAGATGGCTCAGTTTAGCACTTGATTATATATTGTCTCAAATTATTCTTTGATTGTTTCTTGAGAGAAGGCCTAGTCTCTTAAAATGAAATCTATAGAAGCTCAATAGAAAAAAACAGAGCAGCTATAATTGAAGTGAGGCTGTCCTACCTGCTCAACTCTTATTTTGGTTTTCCCTATTTGCTCTTTCCGCTGCCTTTCTTCCCATAAACCCCGAGGCTGTGTGGAGGACTGTTGAAAAACTTTGAATGTACCTCAGGTTCAAGTTGGCAGGAGTACACACATACACATACACATACACATATACTCTATCTACAGTGTCATTAAAGTTTTAATAAGGATTTTTTTTAAAAAGTATAAACTTACAACAACTAAATGAACTAAGTGTGTATGGGGGTAGCAATGCACCAATGATTGATAACTTTCAACAAATCTCTGGAAGGCAGAAAATATATGGAGAAATAATTGGTTAATGAAAAAGAGTGAAGAAAGCTGAAGGGTAAGAATGTGTACTTGGGACTATAGCAAAGTAGAACACCCATTGCCTAACAGAAAGAACTTGGGGGAAGCTTTGCCATTGAGGATGGGAATAGACATTGGGGCTGAAAAGAGAAGACTGAAGCTCCTGAGAGGGGTTGATTCCACTCTTTCCACTTTCCCTGGAGTACCCAGAATACCTTTTGCTCTCAAGTTTGAATTTTCTTTAAAAAAATGAATATATTCTTTGGGGGAGAACTAGGATAGCTAGGGTGGGAGTTACTGCCTTAAAGCAAAGCTCTTCTCATTCTGGAATTTAAGAGTCTCCAATGTAACAGTTGGTTTCCCACCTGTTCATGAGAAGCAAAGCCTCCAAATTGAGAAGCCAAATCCTCATTCATAGAGCTACTGATCAGCTGTTCTATTGCTTTCTTGTTTTCTTTTTGATGTAATGATTTCTGAGGATTATCAGAACATTTGAGCAAAACCCGACGTAAAAGAGAATGGCCAGGATAAACAAACAAAAGTGAACTTGGAGGAAATAGAAAAAATTCAGGGTACTGAGGAGAACTTAAAAAAAAAAACAAAAAAAACTACTTTCCCCTTTCCCCAGAGGGATTTGAGAAAATATTGCACCATAAAACAGGAGAGAATGTTATAAAAAGGAAAAAGGGGATGAAATAAGAAAGATCTTGGGAAACATAAAAGATGATTGCTAACAAAAATAATGGATATATGGATTGGAAGATAAAGAGAAGGAAATCTCTAAAAACTTAGAAAAGAAAGGAAGGAAGGAAGGAAGAAAGGAAGGAAGGAAGGAAGGAAAAAAAGATTTTGAAAGAGAGACTATGAAAGAAATGATAAGAGGGTCAATCCAGGAGTTGCATTCTCTGAATAATAGATTAGCTTTAATAGGAGTTCTTGAGTTGACAGAAGAAACCAGTAGAGAGGAAATTATTAAATAAATGAGAAATTTTCTCAGATCTGGAGGGAGATACAAGTTTTCAGATTAAAAGTGTCTACTAAGTATTGGATGGAATAAATAGGGAAAATAAAATATCTACACCAAGACATATAATCATAAAATTTGGCTTCACTGGGATTAAAGAAAAGACCTTAAAAGTTTCCAGAAAGGAAAGGCAGGAAAATTATGAAAGAATAAGAATCAGTCTGGCATCAAACTTCTTATCAGCAATACTGGATACTGGAAGAAATGGAGAATGCTTTTAACAATCTGAGTGAATATGATTTTTGTCTTAAAATTCTATATCCAGTCAAACTATCAAGCAAATTTGAGGTGAGAGAAGATAACTTTATTAAGGGTTCAGAAAGATTATGACCATGCACTATCTTAGGAAGCTATTAGAATTTCTCTTAGGAAAAACCAATCAAGGGAGTAAACTAAGAAAGATGAAGTCATGGGAATCAATGTGTCTAACCCAGAAGAGAAGCAAACAGAAATCGCAGCATGGCAGCTGGGCCTGAGGCCTAGGGAGCTACTAGTCTAAATTGGAGAAGGAAGGCAGGGAAATCTGTGTAAGAGGTCTTGATGGAGTGGGAGTCAGGGAATATTTAGATTAAATTGCATGTTGAGAACTTTGAAAAATGTGAGATTATTTTAATGTTACAGAAAATAAGGAAAACTCCAGGAAAAACAATAACAACAAAGAACTGTATAAGAAATGCATGGTCCATATGTGAAGCAAACTAACATGTGGCATAATTTTGACCAATTGATGGAATGTGAAGAAAGAAACCATTTGATTTAGATTATAGAAATGTTTTACAATCCACTCGTATAAGTCACAGAAGATTTAACTATGGTTAAAAAGAAAATATAGATAATATAGGTGTCATACATCTTGACAATATAAGCCTTTTAGGTACAGCTGGCAGAGATTGGGGAGTGGAAGAGAGGAAGAAGGAAATAGTTGTAAATAGTTGATGGAACAAGAAATGAACCTTTAATATGCCACTTGAAGTTGCAGAGGTTGAGTGAAAGAACTGAAAACAGGATGTAGCTAAATTGGAAGGAGGAAGGGAAGTGAGATAGAGGTGGAGTAAGAGAATTAAATTTTCATCCATCATACTAGGAAGCCAATAGATAATGCCTAAAGATAATAAATCAAGAAATAGAACTATGTATCTATTGTGTGGAGACTGGAAGTTACCACCAGGAGAAATAAAACTAGAAATGATTAAAAGTACTTGCCTTTAGGAAGTAAGACTGGATGGTGGAGAATTGTAGATTTTATTGTCAGAACGTTTATAATATTTGGTTTTTTAACCATGTACATGTATTATTTACATAATATTTTAAAAATGGATATAATTATACCCAAAGAAAGCTACTGATGGCCTTTGAAACTTGCTTTTAGCCCCCTCAATTCAATTATAATTAGCTGAAATTTCAGCTCAGCTAAATATATCTGTAATTAAAAATCTCAACTGCTTAATGGCAGACAATTAGCTGGAGTTGTCAGGAGCCAAAAAGAATAATGGGCAGTTTGAAGACTTTACTCTAAAGCTTGGCAGCAAACTGCCGAGGATTCCCGCTCCTTTGTGTCTTCTAATGCAAAGGAGGCAGAAGGATTTATAGCAGGATCCTTGGCTTTGGACTTCACTGGCTTTGGACCTCCATTTAGGTCTTGGCTGCCCCACTTATTGCCTGCGAGACCTTGAGCAAATTATTTCACCTTTCTGAACCTGTATTTTGTCAGCTGCAAAATGGGGATAATACCTACTTCTCTTATAAAGATTGAATGAAATAATGACAGTAATGATCACAGTATAGTGCGGCATACTGTAGACATTCAGTAAATGGAAGCTATTATAGAGAAATACAAAATTTTAAATGGTTGAAACCCTTGCTTTTCTGGAAATGTGTAGGGCTTTTCCACTTGTAGAATTTGAAATGTTGTAAAGAATTTTCCTAGTCCTTGCAATCACTTTGCC
>PVKH010035417.1:0-11734 GCA_004027955.1 Chaetophractus vellerosus | reverse complement strand
CCCAGGTCCTCCGTCCTGAAGGAGCACACAGCACTTATAGACAGGTGTGTGTCCTTCAACCAGCAGCCTCAGGGAGCTTGGAGTACAGCTTCTGAGCATGCCCACCTTACTTGGTTGAAAGTAGAGAAAGAGGGTTTGCTGGCTACAGGAGACTCTAGTTTCTCTTCTGCTCCTGGGGAAGCACGCTGCATGCAGCTACAAACTTGGATATTCTTAGACTTTGCTAGGAACCTGCTTCTCTACACTGCAACCTGGTACAGGTTTTACATTAAACTTGCTTCAAGCATCTCTAAGATATGCATTCCACTTATGTCCCAATTTGAATGACATTGCCTGTTCATTCTATAATAATGATAATAATGTCACAGACCTAGTAGTGTCAGAGCAAACACCTGAATCCATTTCTGCTCATTAAACTCTGAGTAATACCTGCCTGTAGTTTCCAGCCTCCACGAAGGCCCCAGTGATCCCCACCTCCTGGTATTCATGCCCCTGCTAGAGTCCCCTTCCACATCAAATAGAGCTGACTGAGGTAATCGATAGGATATTGCAGAAAAGATGGAATGTGATAGCCACAGCAGGTCATAAAAGAATGTGGCTTCTATTGTGTGTTCTTGGATCACTCGTGCTGGGGGAAGCCAAATGTCATGTCATGAGGAAACTCAGGCAGCCTGTGGAGTGAATAGACGGTGGGGAGCAGAGGACTTCTGCCAATAGCCATGTGAGTGCGCCATCCTGGAAGTGGATTCTGCAGCTCAGTCACGTCTTTAAATGCATGCAGTCCCAGTGGATATCTTGATTGCAACCTCAAGAGAGACCCCGAGCCAGAACTACTCAGCTAAGTCACTCCCAATTTCCTGACACAAAACTGTAAGAAACAAAAACTGTAGATAGTATATGTTTGTTTTTTTCAGTTTCTGAGTTTTGTGGTAATTCATTATACAGCAATAGATATCCAATACACTGCCTAATGTGATGAAATTTGAGGTAAAATGTGGGCAAACACTGAGAACCAATATATGCTACTTTAGATGATGGGAAGGATATAGATTTCTCTAAATATGTCATAATCCTTAAAGGTCTAATTGATGATCTAGGATCCTGGATGGACCACCAGAATAGTGGGGGAATGTCCCTGTATAGATATATTTCTTATCAAAATGTTAGGCAGACATAAAGGAAAAACTGTTCAGCCATGCCCTATGTGTCTGGTATGCAAAGGAGACTGTTGGAAGTATGCCCAGATGAAGAAAAGGGAAGCAAGAGTAATATGAAGGATATCACGACTTAAGTGGCGTTACTTTGCATCTCGCTAACTTCTTGCTTTCTCAGAACATGGGATTGCTGAAAACTGGGCAATGACTTGCCTCCAGGGGGTATAATAGATTTGATGAGAAAATGATTAAGATAGCGTACTCTAACTGAAATCATGAACTTGACCAATTCACCCCTTCTGCCCTTCAAGACAATTTTCTAGCTGGACTCAACACAGACAGCTTCATTCAAAGATTATCATTAACCAGAGGAACGAGCACA
The DNA here is from genome assembly GCA_004027955.1 of Chaetophractus vellerosus. Taxonomy (NCBI): domain Eukaryota; kingdom Metazoa; phylum Chordata; class Mammalia; order Cingulata; family Chlamyphoridae; genus Chaetophractus; species Chaetophractus vellerosus. Next base: position 10,198 of record PVKH010035417.1, on the reverse strand, counting down.
GAGCTTACGTATTGCTCCTGGTGGTAAGAAAGAGGCGAGGAAACACAAGCAAAAGCATGGTCAAGATTCATCCTCCTGATTTCGGTAATAGTGAAGCAGGCTAGTTGAGGGAATGAAAAGATGAATCTAGAACCTGGCAGAAAACCACAGCTGTGAAACACGTGGCTGGAAGAACCCTCCCCGAGGGAAGGACCCCACAAGATGGTTGCTGGAAGAACCTCTTGAGAGTTCCCCAATTGGAGCGGGATTTCACCTGGGATCAAGGAAAAGCCCTGGATGTTCTTAAGGCACCCTGGGGGAGGGAAATTGATGGGTGGGGTAACTGTACACCTGGGAATTAGTAATCTGTATGGGGGACCTATAATGTGTAAATCAGCCCTTTTTAGCCCTTTTCCTCTCTGCCTCGACCTGGGTTCCATAATCTGATATTTTCTCCCATTTCTCTTCTCTCATTTTCTTAATAAACTACTGGCCTAACTAAACTGGCATGTACTTAAGTTTCTTTTTGTAACATAACCAAGAACCTAGAGAAAATCTGGCAACAACAGCACCTCACTTTTCTTTGAGGGCAAAATCCACTCCCATTTCATGGGGGAGAGTGATTACTGACCACTCTGCCGCGCCATTCCTGCTGGAGGTTTATGATCGAAGCCTGGTCAATCAGGACAATCATTTACCAAGGCAGATTTTTTCACGTGTGGGTATGTGACTAAATCCTGGCCAATCAGAATCTTTGCTGGAGCTTTTCTGTCATGGTTTTGAAAAAAGATGTTCCCCTTCTTAACTAAGTTGCTAAGCAGTAGAATATGAGTCATGGGTTGCCGGAAGCCATCATGACAACAAGCAGAGAAGAGAATCGGTAGAGGGGGACTTGAAGACAGCACTTGAGATCCTAGGTGTTCCTAGGGCTACATTGCTTTGAACTTTTCACTTATGAGAGCAAATAAATTTACCTTCACACTGTTAGTTTCAGCCTAGTGTCTATCATTTGCAAGCAAGTACATACAAACTAAATCATTATTCCAGAAAATAGAAGTGTTCACAAAATAGCCCCCTAGAGCCTTAGAGAAATGAAAAACTTTCTGGAAAAAAAGAAATGTGAAAGATCAAAGAAGATGATAAGACAGCTGAAAAGTTGAAAAGTGAGCTGGCAGAACACAGGAAAGAAATGGAAGAGAAAATTCAGACTGTTGCAAAGATAAAAGCCACATAAGGAAAACACAAAAAGTAGAAACAGGATGCAAACATTGTCAGAGACATGGATAAGAGGCTTGAGGCGATGAGGCAATTATTATTTTAGAATCACAAAATATTATTTTAATAAATAAAGTGATAGCAATTAAATGATAACCGTGGAGAGAAACAAAAGCATTCTTATACCTACACATCTGAAGAGAGAATGAGCGAGCTGGTGTTTATGACTAAGAATAGCTAATACTTACATAGTGCTTATTAAATGTCAGGCATTTTCTAAGTCATTTATAGACCTCATTTAGTCTTTTTAACAGTCGTATGAAAGTAGGTATCTTCATAGCTGAGGAAATCAAGGCACAAAGGGGTTAAGTCATTTATTCAAGGTCACTTAGAAGGTAAGTGACAGAGCTGGGATTTAAAACCCGTTGTCTGGCTCCACGATCCATGTTTGAAACTGCTATGCTACACAGCCTCTCATATATGATACAAAACAAATGGAGTCTAAAAATAGTCAAAGATATAATAAAATAAAATGTTACCAAAATGTTAGTCATAGTAAAATATTATATGGCATTTACTGTGTGCCAGGTTCGGTAAAATAGCATAGCGTATTCCCAGAAAAACTAATACAAAATGATATGTTTCAAAGTAACTCATGATGAAGGATAAAGAAAGAATCCTATAGGGGTCCAGGCAAACTATCAATACGAGAAAAAATATCAGATTGAGTTCAAACTTCTTCATGGCAATGTTCAGAGATTCAATGAAAAATGACAATTGACTGCCTATGTGAAAAATCATGTGAAAAACACTTTGAATTTTTAATATTTTTATGTTCAATTTTTTATATTTTTAGTTCAAATATATTCATATTTTATAGACAATTCAATTTTATTTGAATCCTTTGATTCTTTATTGTCAATAGATATTAATTATGTGAAAATTTCAATTATAAGAACATACCATATGATTTGGCTAAAGTAAAAAAATAAATTTTATGGAATAAATACATAATACTTTGTAAATTATGTCTTTATTTTATTTATTTAAACATCTGAACACAGAGATAGGAGCAAACATCATTACCTTCTAACTTGTTTTGAAGTTAATTTCCCAAGGAAGAATGTTAATGTCCTTATAATTCATAGCAGGTACCTGGATGTGGCCAAACTGCAAGGTTTTAGGTCAGAGTCCTCCAGATGCCATTTCTGCCCAAGACTTCTCTCACCACCTGCAAGTTCAGGGGTTTCTAAAAACTACCCTCTGTTTTGATAATTCCCTAGAAAATCTCCCAGAACATACTGAAAGCTGTTATATTCCTGGTTATGGTTTATTACATGGAAAGGATACAGGAGGTCAAAATAAGATAAACAGAAAGATGCAATGGGCAGAGTCTGGGCAAGTTCCAGACACAAAGCTTCCATTGTCCTCGGGATGCCTGATCCTCTGGGTATGTTTATGTGACAATGTGTATGGAATATTGGTGAACTGGGAATCTCATCTGATCTTCCAGGTGCAGAATTTCTATCGGGGCTTCATTACATAGATATTACGTAGGTATGATTGATTGTCCACAGGGTTGAACTGCTCTACAGCTGCCCCCTCCCCAGAGGTCAGGTTAATATCACTTAGCCCAAGGGGCCTACCAGGTGTCACCTGGTTAGCATAAACTATTAGGTGTGGCATGAGGGGCCCATCGTGAATAACAAAGACACTTCTACCACTCCAGAAATTCCAAGGGTTTAGAGCTTACCTCCCAGGAACTGGGGACAAAGGCCAGACCTCTCATTGGGCAAGGCCAAATTCTTTTCTACACCATAAGTAATCAGCAAACCCTGGCTAAAGTTGAAATAAGGAGTTGTGTTTGTTGTTGTTTTTTAAATAAATTCTTAATCTCTTAATGTTAACCATAATCTTCTTTTACAAGGTATAGGCATCTTCTAGAAATGGAATACCCCTTTCCTTTTAAAATGTTTATCTGAAAATCAATATGTTTGGCTCTACTTTACTTGCTTATGTTCTTTAACATACAGGTATAATTAAACTGAATATGTATTTATGAAAATAGTTTGTATATTAACTTCATTTTTTATCAAATTTGCTTCTCAACCTCCCTTCTATTGGTAGACGGATATGTAGAACCACATTTCCTAAAGTTTAATGGAGACTATTTCTTACCAGGAAGACTTGCTGATTTTCTTACTTTGCTCTTTGTGCTCAGGTATTGCTTGAATTTTGTTTTTCATGAGCAGCTATCATTTTTACAAAAAAATAAAAATGTATGTTTAGAAAAAACAAAGAAAATCACGCCAGCTTCAATCACTAGGAAAGTCATTGTTTTGGTGAATAGGATTTCCCTGGCCTGATGATGACATCAGCCTGTGTCATTTCATTTAGATTCCATCTGATGTGATTTGCATCAACCTTACCAATTTGCATAGCACCATATGGTGCCATGACTGAATCTTTGCACAGTATGAAATAATTCCCTTTGACAGGATAACCACTATTACAGCAGGTAGGCTAAACTGGGGGAAAATGGTAACCAAATTAAGGAAACAGTAACTAGACAATTATGTTTACCCCACCAACAAATGCTGGCACTAATCCTGTCAGGGTGTCTATAGAGCATTTTGTTGGGAAGGGCTTACAGAATTTTACGTAGTGTAGATTGGGCCCTCCTCAAAGTAATTATTGTAAGCTGTTTAGGCCTTATTGAGAGTGATAAGTCCTGAATTTAGATGTATTTTGAAAAATGAGCATTTCAGCCCATGCCTCAAAACCCAAAGGTATAGCACAGGACCAAGACTATAACTACAAATGGCTTTTCTATTTAGCCTGATGGCCCCATGCATTAGTCTAATAACCATGGTTTTTAATTTTAATATCAAAGGTTAATGTTTAATTATCTGACAGAATATAGTTGCATACTCTAGAATGTAATGTTCAAATGATTCTTCCTACCCTCCAACACATCACCTCTCCTTCCCTCCCTTCTTTGCTGTCAATGAACAACACATTGCAATAAATTGCAGAGCAAAGGTGTGATTTTACACTATGTGTCCTAAAGATTTCCGTTGAAGTGAGTGGGCCACCAGATGTTAGTAATTCCTTCACATGCAGAAACCTCACCCATTCCTTGATCAGCGTGAAGTAGTTGTCTCCTAGAGTCCCTAGAAAACTGCTACTCTTCCCTCCCTACCCACCCCCCCTCCAGCCCAAAGTGTGCTCCAGAAAAGAGCTGAGACCTCAAGCCAAGCTGAAGTGTTGGAGATGAAAGCCACTCCCAAAATGGCCAGCACACAAGAGGTCAGATTTCCATTGGGCAGCTCCTCTGGGACTGAGCACACTTCTCTTCTTATGGAAGCTGAGCAATTCTGAAGGATTCTAGAGAGGTGGGAATGATTTTTAATGACACCCAAAGTTAGAAGAAAAAAAAGTTCAGAGGGTAATTGTGGGATCTGATGGCTTTTTAAAATCTTGGTCTTTAAGAACAGTCAATTAAGGTTTACTTGCTGGAACATTTTGCAAAACAAATCAATATCTCATTTATTAAAAATTAAGAACCCATAAGCTTCTAGTTCATGAGTTAAAAGGCAGGGAAGCAGGGTAGCAATAAAGGTCTTTGGGATTAGGGTTAAAAACAACAACAACCCTGCAACATTATTTTTCTGATTTTAAATATGCCATAAAGTCCTGGGCATTGTCACACGGTATTGCATGGTATTATAATCAAGTTTGCTTACTTTTAGTTTATGAGCTAGAAACTGCAGTTAAGCTTGATCTGTATTCTATTTCTTCTAAATCACTAGATCCTGCCCTGAAAATAGGAGTGTAGTTAGAGAAGGCACTCATACACAAGGGGGCAGGACACAGGTTTTCTTTGAAATGGAAGAAGGAACAAAAAACATGGCAGTGGAGATTTTTCTTACTGAACTTCCCATTTTGGGTATTTTGAAGCATCCCCAGAAAACAGTTCCTCTCCTTCCCCATCCACCCCACTTTACCCTAACTTTAAGAACTACAATCCATTGACCTTCCACCAGCGCTCATTCCTGCCCGTTCCATAACTAGATCACTGATGGGGTGGCTCATCATGTCAATAACTTAAGACAGGCATAGATGCTTAAGCTTGCCTGTACACTTGAATCACCTGGGCAGTTTTAAAAAACACTGACACCTTGGTCCCACCCCTAAAGATTCATATGTAACTGGTATGGGAGTGCAGCCTGGGCATTGGGATTTTTAAACTCCCAGAGTGATTCTGTTGTGTAGCCAAGTCTGAGAACCACCACCATACACCAGTGTTTCTCAAAATGTGATTCCCGTTCTAGCAGCATGAGGACCACCTGGGGGCTTGTTGGAAATGCAAATTCTCTGCCCCGCCCCCCTCCCCCTCCCTCCAGACAGCTGAATCATAATCTCTGGGGATGGAGCCCAGGAGTCTGTGTTTTAACTAGCCCTCCAGGTGATTCTGATGCATACCAAAGTTTGAGAGCAATTGCTTTAAGTAAGGCTTTAGAACCCCACAAACAGTATTTGCGAAGCTACTGTTCATCTCTCAAATTGTTCTCTTTTTCTGAAAGCAACAAGATATGGAAAGACAGCGCGCTTTGGAGTCAGGTCAGACCTGGGTTTGATTCCCAGCCCATCATTTATGAGCTGTGCGAGTTTAGACAAGCAAGCAATTTAACTTCCCTGAGCTTCAGTGTCTTCAATTTTGAAACAGTGGAAATTTTAGCTAAGCCTTAATGTTATGAAAATTAAATGTGATAAAACAGCATCTAGAACTGACTCATAGAATACTTTTAATTAAATCTTAGTTCCTCAGCCTTTCCTCCCTTCTATTCCAAAGTTTAACAAACAGGAAGGAAAAGTGCTGAAATCTCTGTGAACTGTGAGGCCTAACTTTCTGGCCAGTTCCTAGATATTCTTTCTATCCTCTTCTGACAACATCATTGATTTTCACATGAATCAGCCCCATGATGCAGGATTTACCATGCTCTATCATGATAATGCTAATAAATAATAAAACAATAAAAAATATATGGAACACCTAAGCGACACATAGAGTGAATACTAGAAGCAGGTACCCTGAGATTTATGTATAAACAGTGGGAGCAAACAGTCCCTAGAATAATTAGATAATAAGATAGATTTCATGAGAATACCTCATTCTACTTTTCAATTTTACAAGCAACTTGCTTAAAGACAAAGAGAGTAACCTGTATTGAAATGACCAGAGGGTATCCTTGAGCCTTGCCTCTCATACTGTGGTCCCTAGACCTACCTGCCGCATTGGCATCACCTGGGAGAAATGCAGAGTCTCAGGGCCTGCCCCAGATCTACTAAATTATAGTCTAGAGTTCAACAGGCAATTTGTCTAGGCAGTCTGCCGCCTTTAACTGGCTCCTGGTTGATGCCAAAACCTTTGGTTTGTGGACCTTTCTTTAGTAGCAAGGTCCTTTTCCTCTTTTCCACCCAGCACTCTCTGCCTCCCATCTCAGTGCTATCCCAGACCAATTAGGTTGATATCCATCCTATGACCTACACCAACTCTCCTGCCAATGCTCTCCACCTGAGGAAAGGTGGGAAAGCAGGGGAGACTCTTCGGGGTCCCTCCAGACAGCTGCCATGCTACAGTATCTGGGATTTATGGCTTCAAAACAGATATACCAAGATTCACAGTTGGCGTCTGTCAGCCCATCTACATGTGGCTGTGGAAAAAATCTTCATATCTTTGAAGCTGGTTCTAGGTATCTGTGATGGTTAGGCTAATGTGTCAACTAGGCCAGGTAATTGTGCTCAGGTGTTTGGTCCAGCAAGCACTGGGCTAATTGTAATACAAGGACATTTATGGACTTTAGTCACTGGTGAGTTTACTGCATAGATGGCTGATTACATCTACATCAATCAGGGAGATTGCCATCAGCAATGAATTACGTTTTATCCAATCAGTTGAATGCCTTAAAAGGGGAAGTGATTTCAACTTTCAGAGAGAATTTCCCAGCTCATCTTTGGATAGCCAACTTCTCCCGGAAACTCATCAAGGACCTTCATTGGACTTTCACCAAAGGCCCTGGCTTGCAGCCTGCCGGTGGAACCTGGACTTGTGCATCCCCACGGTCACATGAGAGCCTCTTATAAAATCTCATATTATTGACAGACATCTCCTGTTGATTCTGTTTCCCGAGAGAACCCTGACTAATACAGTATCTTTGTAAACATGTCAGGACAGAGGAAAAGCTGGGATGAGCTGTGGCTCCTGAGGATCCTATGTCATTCAGAAGGATGGTGCTGGAGCCACATCGGGAGAATATGGCATATTTTCTAGAAGGTTTTATAAAATATCTACCTGGATATAACTGGCCTCACCATCTTGGTTCTGAAATGTCTCTTTCCTTTAGGTATACATGAACCATGCTGTAATTACCTCTCTCAGTCTTGCTCATTTCCCAGTGATCTCTAAGCATTTACCTAAGCCATGCCAGCTTTCTTGTGCAGCTCTGTTGTGTCCCCCTGATTACTGGGCATCTGATACAGGCTCTGGCATCTGATGTCTAAGCTCTGATCCTCTTCTGTCTAAATGTCCATCCAAGCAGCAAATACCTATTTTCTTGCTGTTCTCTTAGTTCTAGAAACAAAAAAGAATTTGCAGTTAGGGGCACTTGAAAATCTCATCTCCTAATAACAATTTAAGTCTTCCAAAGCAGGCCTTCTAATCCATCCCAACATCCCAAAATCCATTCCTACTGCATGGAACTTTCCCATCTCAGGTAAAAGCATCAACATCCACATTGTTGCTTAAGCCAAAATCCATCCCTAAATCCCTCCTTTCGTCAGCCCCACCTCCAAGCTCTCACCAAGTCCTGTCAGCTCTACCTCCAGAATATATCCCAAATGAGCAAGCTTCTCTCCCTATCCACCACCTTCACCCTAATCCATTATCTCTAGGCTGCAATTATGCCCTAACTGTTTCCCCAGCTACCAGATTTGTATTCTACACCAAAACCAGAGTGATCTTTTCATAAACAGTTCTCAGATTATGCCCATGTTCCTCCCCACCCTCTATTTCAAAATCCAAACAGGACATTATGGACTTTGGCCCCTGACTCCATTTCTCTCCATTCATCAACATCCCCTCTCTACTCCAGCCACATGGACTCATCACATGGACTCATCCCATCTGTGCTCCCAGCTCTCGGCCTGGAGCTGTCTTACCCCAGATGTTTAAATGACGACCTCCCCAGGCTCAGGGTCTTGTCCTCAGAAACGCCTACCCCTGACCACGCCATCTAAAGTAAGTGCTCTTCCCAAGCTAATGATACTGTACTTCCGCCCTAGGCCTGTCCCTGTCCAAATTCTCTTGTTAATATGTCTTTTCTTTGTTCCTGTTTGCATCACCACAGGAACACAAGCTCTTGAGAGCTAATATTTTGTTCTGTTCATATATAATAGGCCCTCCATAAATTGAATGAATGGCTGAGGTGGAAGATATATGACCAACGGCATCTCCATTTCAGTGCTAATTCACTTATTTTTATAATATTTCTGGTAACTGAGAGAAATCCAGCTGTATGGGTTGGAAAAGTGATAAAAATGGACCTATGTCTGGGCTACCAAATATAACTTCAGCAAGCTGGGGCACCAGGTGATGCAGAGGGGATGAATCATGACCATCTGCTTCTACTCTACTGCACAGTAGGTCAAAGTGCAGAACGCAGAGAGCCTTCCCTACTGGTAATGAGTCATAGAAACGGAGGAAATGAGGTTGAGTCCATAAAATCACGAATTTGCTCAAGAAGAGAAAAAAACTTTCTCCCTGGTTTCATCTTTCATTTGGGTTTGGCTCACTCAAGATCAGAGCAGACAAGTCGAAATTCCTAACTTGAGGGCATAAAGATGGGAGAACATGCCCCAGAATTAGGCCATGGGTCGTCCAACTACTAATGGATGCTGAAAAGAAACAACCTAAGAAATACAGAGACTTTCCTAACGGATTCTTCTCTACCTCCTTCATAAGCCCTCTCCTTTTGTTCATCCTCCAATGTTGGCATTCCCACAGGATTCCGTGTTTCTTTCCCTCATCTACATTCACCAACACTCATGATTTCAAGGATGATTAACATGTTGATTACTCTGTCTCCAACTAAGATCTCTTTCCTGAGCTTCACACGTCTATCTCCACCTGCCAGGTAGATATATTTTTTAAAAATTAACAGCTTTATTGAAGCAGAACTGGTGTACAATAAGCTGCATATATTTAGAGGGTGCACTTTGATATAGTTAAGATAGTTAACATTTCCATCACCTCCAAAAGTTTCCTTGTGCCTTTTTAAAATTCTTTCCTTCCACCCCTCTGCCCCATTCCCCAGCAAACTCTGATTTGCTTTCTTTCACTATAGACTAGTTTTCACAATCTAGAATTTATATAAAGGGATTCATTTCATACGTATCCTTTGTTGTCTGGCTTCTTTTTTTCAGCATAATTATTTTGTGATTCATCTATGATGTTACATGTATCAGTAATTCATTTTTTATTGCCAAGTAATATTCCATTATATCATTATACCACACTTTTTTATCCACTCACCTGGTGATAGAAATACCAGTCGTTTCTAGTTTATGGCTTTGAAGCTTAGTTTCATTTTTTATTTATTTTTATTTTTTAATTTTTTAAAAAGATTTATTTTATTTATTTATTTCTCCCCACCCCCTTGTTGTTTGCGCTCGAGGCACCAGGAACTGAACCTGGGGCCTCCGATGTGAGAGGGAGGTGTTTAATCGCGTAAGCCACCTCCTCTCCCTGCTTTGTTGTATCGCTCATTATGTTTTCCTCCCTGCATCTCTTGTTGTATCATCTTGTTGTGTCAGCTCTCTGTCTTGCTCATCTTCCCCAGGAGGCACCAGGAACTGAACCGGGACCTCTCAAGTGGTAGGCACAAGCTCAATTGCTTGAGCCACACATCCACTTCCCTGAAGCTTAGTTTTATGTGTTATCTTG
>PVKH010035416.1:0-11724 GCA_004027955.1 Chaetophractus vellerosus | reverse complement strand
CTGCTCTCTGCTTCTCTCTAATCTCTGCTTCTACTTGAGACCACCCCCACCGAGGGGTGGGGCTCAACATCTCACTGATGTGGCAATTAACGCCCTACTCACAACTCAATCATGCCCAGATGAACAGATGAGCTTACAAACATAATCTAATTTATATTTTTGGAATTCATAATTAATTCAAACTCAAACCATCACAACTGCATTTACAATACTTGTGCTACACTATTCCCACCATCTGTTAACAAAACTACGCTGTGGTTTTAATTTGTATTTTCTTGATAAGTAGAGCCCCTTTACATGTGCTGATTGGCCATTTGGATCCTCTTTTGTAATGTCAGGTAGATATCACCCTTTGTAATATGTCTATTCAAGTTTTGCCTTATCTGTCCTTTTATGATTTTGTAGTTCTTTTTATATAAGTAATTTTTTGTTAGAGAAGTTGTAGGTTTACAGAAATATCATGCATAAAATATATAAAGTACAGAGTTCCCATATACTACCCTATTATTAACACTTTGAATTAGTGAGATATATTTGTTATAATTCATGAAAGGACATTTTTATAATTGTACTATAACTATAGTCCATCATGTATAATAGGGTTCATTGTGTTGTACAGTTCTATGTTTTTTCTTTTAATTTTTATTCTAGTAACCACATTCACATATATGATTCACTGCTGTTAATTATATTCACAATGTTGTACTACCATTGCCACCATCTGTTATCAAAACTACAGTCAACCCCAATAGAAACTCTGTACAGTTTAAGCATTAACTAGCCATTCCCTATCCCCAGCCCAGCTCTGGTAACCTGTAGTCTAGATTCTGACTCTATGAATTTGCTTATTCTAATAATTTCATAAAAGTGAGATCATAAAATATTTGTCCTTTTGTGTCTGGCTTATTTCTCTCAACTGGCTGTCTTCAGGGTTCAGTCCTGTTGTTGCATGAATCAGAACTTGGTTCCTTTTTACTGCTGAATAATATTCCATTGTATGTATATGCCATATTTTGTTTATCCATTCAGCAGTTGACACACTTGGGTTGCCTCCAACTTTTTGGCGAATGTGCATTATGACACTGTGAACATCAGTGTACAGGTAGTTGTTCAAATCCCTGCTTTCACTTCTTTTGGGTATATACCTAGTACTGTAAGGGCATTGTTGGAGCATATGGAATCTATACTTAGCTTTGTGAGGACATGCCAAACTGTCTACCACAGCAGCTACGCCATTTTACATTCCCACCAGCAAAGAGTGAATGTTCCTATTTCTCTACATCCTCTTAAAATTTTCTGTTTTTAAATAATAGCCATTTGCAGTGGTATCTCATTGTGGTTTTGATTTGCTTTTCCCTAATATCTAATGTATTGAGCATCCTTTTATGTGCTTTTCAGCCATTTGTATATCCTCTTTGTAGAATGGTCTATTTGTCTTTAGCCCATTTTTAAATTGAGTTGTCTTTTTATTGTTGAGTTATAGAATTTCTTTATATATTCTGGATATTAAACCTTTATTGGATATGTGGTTTCCAAATATTTTCTCCCATTGAGTAGGCTGTCTTTTCACTTTCATGATAAAGTCCTTTGATGTACGAAAGTTCTTGATTTTGATGAGGTCCCATTTATCTGTTTTTTTCTTTTGTTGCTTGTGCTTTGAATGTAAAGTCTAAGAAACCATTGCCTAATCCAAGATCCTGAAGATGCTTCCCTATGTTTTCTTGTAGGAGTTTTATAGTCTTAGTTCTTAATTTTAGGTCTTTGATACATTTTTTAAAATTAATATATATATATATATATATATATATTTTTTTTTTTCAGGAAATGGATGTGGCTCAAGGGATTGGTCTACCATATTAGGAGGTCCAGGGTTCGATTCTTGGGGCCTCCTGGTGAAAGGCAAGTTGGCCCACGCGGAGAGCTGGCCCACGTGGAGAGCTGCCCATGTGGAGTGCCAGCCCGTGCAGGAGTGCAGGCCTGCGCGGAGAGCTGGCACAGCAAGATGATACAACAAAAAGAGACACAGAGGAGAGACAATAAGAGACACAGCAGGCCAGGGAGCTGAGGTGGCACAAGAGATTTTTAAAAAGATTTATTTTATTTATTCACCCCCGCTCCCTGCCTCGTTGTTTTGCAGTCACTGTCTGCTCTCTGTATGTTCTTCTGTGTCTGCTTGTCTTCTCTTTAGGTGGCACTGGGAACCGATCCTGGGACCTTTTGGAGTAGAGAGTGGCTGCTCAATCTCTTGTGCCACCTCAGCTCTCTGGTCTACTGTGTCTCTTAATGTCTCCTGTGTCTCTTTTTGTTGCATCATCTTGCTGTGCCAGCTCTCTTCATGGGCCAGCACTCCTGCGCAGGCCAGCACTCTGTGTGGGCCAGCTTGCCTTGTTGGCCAGCTTGCTTTTCACCAGGATGCCCTGGGAATCGAACGCTGGACCTCCTATATGGTAGACGGGCGCCCAAACGCTTGAGCCACATGCGCTTCCCCTTGAATACATTTTGAATTAATTTTTGTACTTGTGAGATAGGGGCCTTCCTTCATTCTTTTATGTACAGATATCCAGTTCTCCTAGCGCCTTTTGTTAAAGAGGCTATTCTTTCCCAATTGAGTGGACTTGACAGCCTTGTCAAAAATCATTTGCTTGCGAATATTCTCACCAGCCTGATTTTGTGATAATCAGCTAGGCTAAACATTTGCTATGTTAGAAGCCATGCGTGTGTCCCCAGATCTAGTTTTCTCCCTAGGTCTGGTTTTTAGAATGCTGGTGATAAACTAAGCCTGATGTTATTATATGACCATCCTGTATGGGAAAAGGTTGTAACTTTGGGTATCTTTTACCAACCTTAAGAGATATAGCAGGAGAACAGATATGGCTCAGGTGGTTGGACGTCCATCTCCCATATGGAGGGACCTGGGTTCGATCCCTGAGACCTCCCGGTAAAAATTAAAAAAACAAAATATAGAAGGTGTGTGGGCGTGCCACCAGGCCCCGTGAGCAGGTGAGCTCTCTGGCCCTGCGTGCGGGTGAGCCGCAAGGCCCTGCGAGCCATGCAGCAAGATGTTGATGTAACAATATCTTGCTGTGACACAAGTGAGAGCCAAGACGAGATGCACTGAAAAACCAGGAACTAAGGTGGTGCAGGTAGTAGGACGCCTTTCTCCCACATTGGAGATTCCGAGGATTGAATCCCAGTGAAGACAGGAGAAGGATGAGAAGAGAAGGCTAGAAATGGACACAGAGAGTTGCTCAGCGAATGGACACAGAAACAGCAAAGCTGAGTGTGTGTGTGTGTGGTAAAAATGGATAAAAGTAAATAAATAAATAAAATCCTTAAAAAATGTATAGGTAAGGAAGATACGGACTATAGTTGGTGGTAATACTTTGATGATGCTCTTTCAAGATTTGTTGGCAAATGTTTCACAACAATGCAGGTTGTTTGTGGGGGGATGATGTGTGGAATAATGTTATGCATGTTTGTTTTGTAAGTTCACGATGTTTACTGAACACTTATAGTTTATGGATGTTCATGTATGAATGATATACTTCAATAAATTGTTTTAAAAAAATCAATTGGCCATAGAGGCAAGGGTCTATTTCTGAACTCTTGGTTCGATTCCATTGGTCTATATGTCTGTCCATGTGCCAGTATCATGTTGCTTTGACTATTGTAGCTTTGTAATAATTTTTAAAATCAGGAAGTGTGAGTCTTCAACTCCTTTCTTCTTTTTCAAGATGATTTTGCTTATTTGGGGCCCCTTACTCTTCAAAGTAAGTTTGATATTTGGCTTTTCAAGGAAGACTTGGAATTTTGATTGGGATTGCATTCAATGTGTAAATCATTTTGGGCCGAATAGATATCTTGACAATATTTAGTATTCCAGTCCATGAGCATGGAATGTCCTTCCATTTATTTAGATCTTCTTTGATTTCTTTTAGTAATGTTTTGTAGTTTTCCATGTATAATTCTCTTGGATCCTTGGTTAAACTTATTCTGAGGTGTTTGATTCTTTTAGTTGCTATTGTGAATGGTATTTTTTTCTTGATTTCCTTCTCAGATTGTTCATTACAAGTGTATAGAAACACTGCTGATTTTCGGGTGTTGATCTTGCACCCCACCACTTTGCTGATGTTTATTAGCTCTAGAAGCTTGTTGTAGATTTTTGAGGGGACTTCCTACATATAGGATCATGCCATCTGCAAATAGTTTAAGTTTTACTTCTTCCTTTCCAACCTGGATGCCTTTTATTTCTTTTTCTTGCCCAATTGTTATGGCTACAACTTGCAGTACAATGTTGAATAACAGTGGTGACCGTAGGCATCCTTGTCTTGTTCCAGATCTTAGAGGGAAAGTTTCCTGTCTTTCACCATTGATGATGATGTTATCAGTGGGTTTTTCATATATGCCTTTTATCATGTTAGGAAGTTTCCTTCTATTCCTATTTTTCTAAGTGTTTTTATCAAGAAAGAATGCTGGATCTTGTCAAATGCTTTTTCTGTGTCCATTGAGATGATCATATGGCCTTTTCAATTTATTATGTTAATGCGGTATATTACATTAATTGATTTTCTTATGTTGAACCACCCTTGTATACCAGGGATGAATCCCACTCGATCATGGTGTATACTTCTTTCAATGTGCTGTTGGATTCAATTTGCTAGTATTTTGTTGAGGATTTCAGCATTCATAAGAGATACTGGGTTGTAATTTTCTTTTCTCATAATACGTTTATCTGGCTTTGGTATTAGGGTGATGTTGCCTTCATAGAATGAGTTAGGTAGTATTCCCTCCTCTTTAGTTTTTTGGAAGAGATTGAGTAGGATTGTTATTGCTTCTTGGAATGTTTTATAGAATTCACCTGTGAAGCCATTTGGTCCTGGGCTTTACTTTGTTGATAGTTATATGATGACTGATTCAATCTCTACTTCAAATTTGTTTGTTGAGACCTTTTATTTCTTTTAGAATCAGTGTAGGTTGTTTGTATGTTTGTCCATTTCCTCTATGTTGTCTAATTTGTTGGCATACAGTTGTTCATAGTATCTCCTTATGATCCTTTTTGTGGGGTTAGGAATAGTGTCACCCTCTATTTCTGATTTTATTTATCTGTGACTTCTCTCTTTTTTTCTTTTTCAGTCTAGCTAAGGGTTTGCCAATTTTATTGATCTTTTTAAAGAACCAAATCTTGGTTTTGTTGATGGTCTCTATCATTATTTTATTCTCTTTTATTTGTTTCTGCTCTAATCATTGTTATTTCTTTATTTCTGCTTGCTTTGGTTTTAGTTTGCTGCTCTTTTTCAGGTTCCCCCAGGTGTGTGTACTGTTAGGTCTTTGATTTTAGCTCCTTCTTCTTTTTTAATGTAAGCATTTGGGGCTATAAATTTCCTTCTCAGTCCTTCTTTCGCTGCTACCCATAAATTTTGGTAAGTTATGATCTTATTTTTCTCAAGATATTTACAGATTTCCCTTGTAATTTCTTCTTTGACCCATTGATTGTTTAAGAATCGTTATTTAACTTCCATACATTTGTTGGTTTTCCAGTTCTCTGTCTGTTATTGATTTCCAGTTTCATTTCATTGTGGTCAGAGAAGAGGCTTTGTATAATTTCAGTATTTTTAAATGTATTGAGACTTGTTTGTGACACAACATGTGGTCTAACTTTGAGAATGATTCATTTGCTTTATTTTTTAAAAAGATTTGTTTTATGTATTTATTCTCCCCCTCCACCACTTGTGCTCACTGTCTGCTCTCTGAGTCTCTTCCCTGCATGTTCTTCTGTGTCTGCTTGTCTTCTCATCTTCTCTTTAGGGAGCAATAGGAACTGATCCCAGGACCTTCCGACATGGGAGAGAGGCACCCAATCACTTGAGCCACCCCAGCTCCCTGGTTTGTTGTGTCTCTCACTGTCTCTCTTCTGTGTCTTGTTTTTGTTGTGTCATCTTGTTTTGCCATCTCTCTGCGCAGGCCAGCTCGCTTTCACCAGGAAGCCCCGGGAA
Source organism: Chaetophractus vellerosus (assembly GCA_004027955.1). NCBI lineage: Eukaryota > Metazoa > Chordata > Mammalia > Cingulata > Chlamyphoridae > Chaetophractus > Chaetophractus vellerosus. Next base: position 5,731 of record PVKH010035416.1, on the reverse strand, counting down.
CTGAACCCAGGAACCTCCATTTGGTAGGTGGGAGCCCAGTCACTTGAGGCACATCTGCTTCCCGAATCATATGCTCTTGAGAAGAATGTGTACTGCTGTTTTGGGGTACAATGTTTTTTATTTCTGTTAGATATAGTTTATTTATTATATTAGTCAAGTTCTCTATTTAATATATTGATTTTCTGTCTAAATGTTCTGTCTATTGAGGAGAATGGTGTATTGAAGTCTATAACAATTATTGTAGAGGTGTCTATTCCTCCCTTCAGTTTTGCCAGTGTTTGCCTCATGTATTTTGGGGCAACAATGGCTAGGTGCATAAATATTTTATGTTATTTCTCTTGGTAAATTGACCCTTTTATTAATATATAGTGTCCTTCTGTCTCTTGTAACAACTTTTGACTTAACATCTATTTTGTTTTATAGTAGTATAGCTTCCCCAGCCTTTTTGGTTACTGTTTGCATGCATTATCATTTTACATCCTTTCACTTTCAAACTTTTTTTTGTCTTTGGACCTAAGGTGAGTCTCTTGTAAACAATATATAATTGAATTGTGCTTTTTTAATTTTAATTTTCAAAACATTTTTAATCCATTCTGCCAATTTCTGTACTTTTTTAAAAAAAAGATTTATCATTTAATTAATTTATTCCCCCCCCCCCCATTGTTTCTGTGCTCACTGTCTGCTCTCTGCATCCATTCGCTGTGTGTTCTTCTGTGTCTGCTTGTCTTCCCTTTAGGTGGCACTGGGAACCGATCCCAGGACATTCTGGAGAGTGAGAGAGGCTCTCAGGCTCCTGTGCCACCTCAGCTCTCTGGTCTGACGTGTCTCCCATTGTCTCTCCTCTGTGTCTTTTTTTGTTGTGTCATATTGCTGCACCAGCTTTCTGCGTGGGCAAGCACTCCCATGCGGGCCAGCACTCCGCGTGGGCCAGCTTGCTGTGCAAGCCAGCTTGCCTCCACCAGGAGGCCCCTGGAATTGAACCCTGGACCTCTCACATGGTAGATGGGAGTCCAGTTGCCTGAGCCACTTCCACTTCCCAATCTCTATACTCTTGAATGAGGAGTCTAATCCATTAACATTCAGTGTAACTGTAAGGACAGTACTTTCTTCAGACCTTTTTTCCTTTATCTTTTTGGTGTCTGTCTTTGTTGCACCTTCCGTTTCTGTATAGTTGATCCTTTGTGATCTGATCTGAAAGGGATCTGACTGATCCCTTTCTCATTTCTGTTTCTGTATATTTTTACAATACTTTCTTTGTGGTTACCATGGAGTATTATACAATATATGCTTGTGTTCTACTCTGGGTCTCTGTGAACTTGGGTCCCTGTGCCTGGATATGTGAGTGGTTCCAACTTGCTGCTTTTGGTGACTCTGTGGTATGCATCTGTGGCTGGAGGGAACTGGACTGTGCTGCCTCTGAGGGACCCCCAAGCTGCATGGGACCATGTGAGGGAGAGGGGTCCTGACTTGTGGGTCTGGGACACAAATTTTCTATTTGATTTTGGTGTTTGTTTTTCTTTTTCTTTGATTCAGCATTTGTGGAGTCGTTTCGCCAGTCTCTGTAGTACTTCAGAGATCCAAGCAAGTGGGATTTGTCCTTTTTTTTAGGTGATTCTGAGGGGAGACTTATCCAGGGCATGTCTTCCATTGCATGTTGATGATGTCAGTCCTCTGGTTATGTAGTTTTTTTTACACATTCTGGATATTAATCTGTTGTTATTATACATATTACAAATATCTTTTACTGTGGTTTGTTCTTTCTCCTTATTAATAGTGTCTTGGGATGAACAAGAGTTCTTATTTTACTGTGGTCCAATTTATCAGTATTTCATTTTTGGTTAGCATTTTTTGTGTCCTGTTTAAGAAATATTTACCCACCCCACAGTCATGGAGCTGTTCTTCCGTTATCTCACTGAAAACCTCATTATTTTACCTTTTACATTTAGGCCTACAGTCTACCTGGAATTCATTTTTGTGTATCTTGTGAGGTAGAGGTCAAGATTCATTTTTTTCTGTGTGAATGTCCAGTTTAGTCTGCACCATTATTTCTTTGTCCCTACCATATTCCTGTGGTGTTATAATAGATATGGTAATGTAATTTCTTTAGCTTTGTTGTTCTTTAAGTTTGTCTTGGCTGTTCCTGGACCTTTGCATTTTCATAAATGTTTTAGAATCTGTCATTTTCCATACACACATATACAAATAGCTTGGGTTTTGATTGGGATTGTATTGATTCTAAGGATGAAGAGTTGACATCTTTATAGTATCAAGTTTTTGAACCCAGGAATTTATTATATCCCTCCATTTATTTAGGTATTGTTTAATTTCTCTCCGTGTTTTTTAGTTTTTAGAATAGAGGTCTTATATGTCTTTTAGATTTATTTCTAGTTTTTGGTGTTTTGATGATATTGTAAGTAATGTGTGCATATATATATATTTTTTTCCACCATTCACTTTATTGGTTCCTGCTATATAGAAATACATATGATTTTTTCCATATAAACATTGTTTCCAGTGTCCTTATTAAATTCACTTAGTAATTCTAACAGTTTATTTGATTTAATGAATTTTCTATATGTCTGAATTTCTACTTTCAGAGTACTTTCTTATTCTTTGCTCCATTTTCATAGTTATTATTTTGTGGCTTGATATTCTTGTGAATGGCTTGGAGGATATTTATTGGAATTTAAGCTCTCTTTAAATTTTTTATTATCTTAATTTCCTTTGCTGTTGGTTCTGTTGTTTTTCATTTTGGTTCTTCTCTTTTATGTTGGTGATATTTCTTATACATCTGGTCATCTTTTGGTTATCTGTTCATAGTTATGAAGAACTAATATGTTTGATTTCAGTAGCTTTTAGTGGTTTTGTTTCAGTTATTTGTGTCTGTTCTTCCAAAAGAACTTTTCCTCAAATGGGGTTGCTGATTGAGAGCTCTGCATAAATTTGATTTAAGGACCGGCAGCAGACAGATAGGCTGAGGACCTATAGCACCTTTTGGATTTATTTTCATTAATAGCCATATAGGAAAAGGACTTGGTGTTACCTCTTCTTCTTGTTTAAGTTGGTGATGATAGGTGAACCTTGTTATATAAGCTCTAGGCAATTGAGTCTTAATCTTGCTACTGACCTCTATTTATTGTTATAAATCCCTTCAGAGAAGGGAAACACCTGTGAATTCTGTTTAGAGTTTAACCAAGTTTAAGTGCAGATTTGCATTTGTATTGCTAGAAGGGGTTTTTTGAGGTTATTTAGTACAAACTGTTCTAAAGAAACTCAGACCGAGAGAAAGTGAGTAACTTTTCTAAGACAATCCAGGGGAAAACACAGGGATAAAAAGCCATTGTTGCAATTCATTTTTCTTTCTACCTTACTATAATGGATTAAAGGTTAGAGCTCTCTTTTGTTAACATTAAACATTGATTTTTTCCTGTTCTTTAAAATACTTATTGGAATATCAAGAGATTTTTAGTCAATTAAGAATAAACATAATGAGGGCTTTGGAGACACCCGGGACCCACGGTCATGGTAGATAGTTCCAGAGTTTGGTGTCTTGCCAGTGGCCGTACTTTGAGGATTGTGCTCCTGAGTGTGACAGAGCTGGACTCATTTGTGACTTCTCTACACATGCTTCTTCTGTCCCTTTTATTTGAACCTATAGTTGGTGCTCGAGTTGGTAGGTATACGTCCAAGAGACTTTAATCTCTGGGCTGTCCGTGTGCCAGCTGGGCCCTGAGGTTCAGTGAAGTTGCAATACCTACTCTCCAGTTCACTGGACTCACCCAAGAAAACTAACAAGGAGATGATGATAGACAACGACCATCCCAAGGAATCGAGAGAGTCTACAACTGCAAGCAAGAGAGTCCCATCCATCTGCCCCATGGGGTCAAAGCCTCCTCTCAATCAGAGGTGGAGTGGGCAACACCATTCCAGAATCCTCAGGATTGGGGAATGAACTATGGACTAAAGTAGACTTACTGGTATTCTGATATAGACTTATTGTGATTCTAGCAATGAAAGAAACTATATCATTCATATGGAGCCAGTGGCCACTAGAGGTTCTGAGGGCAGGGAGAGGGAAATACAGGTGAAATATGGGGGCATTTTGGGGATTTGGGAGTTTTCCTGAATGACATTACAGTGACAGATATGGGCCATTACATATCTTACCATAACCTACAAAATTGTGCGGGAGAAGTGTAAACTACAATGGAAACTATAATCCATGCTTAGTGGCAGTGCTCTGAAATGTCTTCGTCATTTGTAACGAATGTACCACACTAATGAAAGATATTAATGTGGGAAAATGTGGGAGGTGTAGGAATCCCCTATTTTTTTTTTTTTAAAGATTTATTTATTTTATTACATATCTCCCCTCCCCCCGCTGCGGCGACGCGCCGAGACTGGTCACTGCGCAGGCGCGGCTTTCCCCGCTTGTGGGCGGCTTCTGCTTCCATTCGCGGCCGGCTTTCAGTTCGCGGGTGGCTGGCTGCGCTCCATTCGTGGGTGACCTGCCCTGCCCGTGGCGGCTTTTGCCTGTCCGTGGCAGCTTTTTGCCCTGCCCACGGCGGCTCTGGCCCGCCCATGGCGGCTTGCCATTCTCAAGGCGGTCTGCCCGCTAGGAGAGGTCCCCGGGAACCGAACCCGGGGCCTCCCATGTGGTATGCCGGTGCCCTATCCACTGGGCTATCCAGCCGGCCCCAAATCCCCTATATTTTTATGTAACATTTATGTAATCTAAGTACCTTTAAAAAAAAAAAGAATAAATATAAATCTTTGTACTAATGCTCATTTGCCATATTTTTCTTAGGGTCAGAATGGTTTCAATCCCAGAATACTATGAAGGCAAGAATGTTCTCCTCACTGGAGCTACCGGCTTTCTAGGGAAGGTGCTTCTGGAAAAGTTGCTCAGGTCTTGTCCTAAGGTGAATTCAGTGTATGTTTTGGTGAGGCAGAAAGCTGGACAAACCCCCCAAGAGCGAGTGGAAGAAGTTATTAGTGGCAAGGTAAGTGTGGAAAATGTTCGTTTGGAGGAGAGAAAAAAATGTCTGTATAATTGTTATCATCATTAATAGATTGGTGTATTTTCTTCAGTATCCTGAAAAAATAATGTTAAACTGGAGTTCCTACAGGATGACAATAAACTGGATATAACTTGTGATCAGTAGGAGAAAAAAACTTTCTTCTATAATGGGTAAAATTGTATAACAATTTCTAAGTTAACTGTATGGTAGATATTTAAAGTGTTTTTTTTTTTTTTTTAAAGATTTATTTATTTTATTACATATCTCCCCTTCCCCCCGCTGCGGCGACGCGCCGAGAGTGGTCACTGCGCAGGCGCGGCTTTCCCCGCTTGTGGGCGGTCTCTGCGTCCGTTCACGGCCAGCGCTTGCTTCAGTTCGTGGGTGGCTGGCTGCACTCCATCCGCGGGCGACCTGCCCTGCCCGTGGCGGCTCTTGCCCTGTCCGTGGCAGCTTCTTGCCCTGCCCACAGCGGCTCCGGCCCACCCATGGCGACTTGCCATTCTCAAGGCAGTCTGCCCGCTAGGAGAGGTCCCCGGGAATCGAACCCAGGGCCTCCCATGTGGTATGCCGGCGCCCTATCCACTGGGCTATCGAGCCAGCCCCCTTAAAGTGTTTTTTGAACATTTGAGACATATGTTATTACTGCATCATATTTTATATAGTCATAATAATAATAATTATTATTATAAGAGGTAGTTTCTAACTGCTAT
>PVKH010035415.1:0-11720 GCA_004027955.1 Chaetophractus vellerosus | reverse complement strand
TCCTCTCTGCTTCTCTCTAATCCCTGCTTCTACTTGAGTCCACCCCCACCGAGGGGTGGGGCTCAACGTCTCACTGACGTGGCAATTAACGCCCTACTCATAACTTAATCATGCCCAGATGAACAGATGAGCTTACAAACATAATCTAACTTATATTTTTGGAATTCATAATTAATTCAAACTCAAACCACTACAATTAGTAACAACTTTGCTAAATTTTTCTGCTTTTCCCACAGTTGAACTAACTCCACTTGTGAATTATACGCCAAATTCAACTGCAAGATAGTATTGACATTTAAAGTCTCATTTTTAGGTTACCTTTCACTGTTATCCAATTTATAACAGGCGAACCCCAAATCTGATTTACAAAATCCTAGACAGATTAACAAAGTTAAAGCAAGCACAGATTAGAACAGAAGAGAGAATTTTACACACTTCTCTTAGCTTAGGGAAAGAGTTGACCTTAGAATCACCTGGACGCAAAGTTCCCAGTGTCCATGGTAGAAACTTCGTGCAGGACCTCCCAGCTTAGCTCCTCCAGGGAAATCCCTGGGCAGCTGCTAAATGCAGAACTAAGGGGTCCAGAGGAGCCCTGGCCCTGAAGAGACACAAACAGGGCTGCATCCCATTAGGTACGTCTTGCAGGAGGTAAAGCCCTACGAGCAAGGAAATAGGCAGGGAGCTAGGAAAGCCAGGAATCTTTTAATCCTAACGGATGGCCCATGAGGAGGTTCCTTATTCTACAGGGGAGAGGTTTAATAAATGGAGTGCATTTCCTCATCCTTTCAAGGCAGGGGTTATCAACCTTTTTTTCTTCCACGGACCCCTTGTTAAGGAGACATGACCACTGTGGTCTCTGGCCCTCGGTGCTGTCTGTCCTCTCCTTCTCTCTTACACAGGTTTAACTGGAATTCAGGAGCCCATACAGACCAGGTGCTGTGGCAGGAAAAGATTACCTCACCTTCTTCACCTCAATGGGGAATACTGGAAAGGCCGCCCATTGTCCTAGGGGAGGATAAAACATGTTTGTCAGTCTGGGGGCATCCCACTGCTAGATCTGACTGAACAGATTCCTCGCCGAGCCAGTGTCCTGGAAATCGGGGACTGTTGCTCGCTGTCCCCGCGTTCTGGGAATCGGGAGCCTTATGTCTCTGGGCATCCCCGGGGCCTTGGAGGTCTTGGGGGCATCTGGGTCTGGTTCCCAGACAAACACCCAAGCTGGGCTGACTCTGGAAAGGGGCTGGCTAGGGGCCTTTCATTACTTACTTTGTGGCAGTTTTAGGAGCTGGCTATGAGTGAGCTCACTTCATAGCTGCTGCCAGGGGCCGAGGTCTGCAGTTAAACTCAACAATATAAGGACTTTCGGGCTCAAATGGTTGGGTGTCTGTCTCCCACATGGAGGGACCTGGGTTTGATCCCTCGGACCTCCTGGTAAAATAAAGAAAAATGCAGAAGGAGCACAGGCCACAAGGCCACACATGCGGGCGCACTGTCAGGCCACATGAGTGGGCAAGCCCCTAGGCCCTGCACGCGGGTGTGCTGCAAGGTCCTGCAAGTGAGTGAGCTGCCAGGCCCTGTGTGTGGGTGCATTGCCAGGCCTCATGTGTGGGCTGCCAGGACCCGCCGAGCTATGCAGCAAGATGATGACACAACAGGAGAGTGACACAAGGGAGAGCCAAGATGAGACACACTGAAAAACCAGAAACTAAGGTGGCACAGGTGGTCAGGCACTTCTCTCCCACATCAAAGGTTCTCAGGATCTAATCCCGGTGAAGACAGGAGGAGAAGGATGAGAAGAGAGGGCAGGAAACACACACAGAGAATTGCCCAGCAAATGGGCACAAAAACATCAAAAATGGGGGGAAGGGAGGGTTAAAAATGGATAAAAGGAAATAAATAAATTAAATAAAAAAAAAAAAGTCCTTAAATAAAACTAGAGACTAACTGTCCTGTGACTTGTCAGCAAACACCCTCAGGGACCCCCTGAGACAATATCAGGGTCTCCCCATGATGGAGAAGGAGCAAAGCTTCAGGTCACTACTGAGGGTGGGGCTCATGCCATGCTAACAAATGCATTTTCAGTTTCTAAGGCATTCTAAAGCATCTCACAGACCCAAAATGAGGACAGCAGTAGTTGGAAGATCAAAGCCATTTTTAATTAAAAGGAGCTAACCAGAGGTCTAAGGAAATGATGCAATGGGTGATAGCCATTCTGAACTCACAGAGAGGGCCTGGTAAGCTCCCAGGGGACTCCTGCTGGACTCAGCCCACATGCCCAGTCAGGTCTCTAGGGTGCTTTCACCTGCCACCCAGAACTTCCTTGGATCTACATGGCATGGGGGCCCACCCCTGCCACCTCCAGAGAGGGAGCCAGAAGTCCGGACAGACTGAGTTTATGTCCTGTGGGAGCCTATCCAGGAACCCCCTTTAAAGTGGCAGATCCAAAAGAGGACGTAGACAGGCCTTCAAACTCACCAGTCTCTGTCGGGGGTCAGGGAGCACCACTTGCCTTTCTGTCTCCTGGTAATGGCTCGCCAAATGAAGACGGGGAAGTGTTGGATTCCACTAGGTTCTTGGCTGTGTTGCATAAAAGAATTTAAGGGGAAGCCGGTGTGGCTCAGTGGTTGAGTGCCAGCTTCCCACATATGAGGTCCTGAGTTCAATCCCCAGTTCCTGGTACCTAAGGGGAAAAAAAAGGAATTTAAGAACACCTCAGTTTAGTTGGGCCAGTAAAAAGAATTTATTGGGAAATGGGGTAAAAGAACAGCTTGCTGAGAAATGGGAGAGAAGGGTGGAAATACGCACTGAGATTTGGTGTGGGCTCCTCTAGGCAGAAAGAGTGAGTTTTAGTTTGTGGGGTCACCTTTTAAACTATTAATTGTTCCTCCCCTTTGCTAATGCTAAGGAGAAGGGCCCCAGCTGTTACTGATTACCCCACCAATGGTGAGGCCTGTTTGGAATATCCGGGGCCTCCCCTCAGCCCTGGAAAGAGTCCCAACTGGGACCTCAAGATCGAGGTCAAGGTCTCGGCAGGGTCTCACGGCTATGTTGTCTGTCAGCCATGTTGTCTGCCTGTCCAGCCACCTTCCCCCTTGCACTATACTAACTTGCCTCATTACTGAATTCTCTTAATAGTTGTGAAAGTTTATCGGTTGATTCTTTTGGAATTTCTAGATAGACAATCATATTACCTCTATATATGGAGAGGTTTGTTCCTTTCTAATCCTTACATATCTTTTTTTTTTTTCTTATTGCATTTTCTTGGCTGTCCAGCACAATGTGACAGGGCATAGTTTCAAGGCTGATGCACACAGTTGTGTGGCTTTTACACTGCACAATTCTAGGTGGTACTATTCACAAATACTTAGATGTCCTAGGTATTCTTGTCATGTTCCTGATTTTAATCTATTTTTATTTCTTACTGTGAACTCATGTTTCTTGGAAGCTTATCTGCTGGGATTCATTGAGATTGGGGTTAAAAGTATTTTCCGCTAGAAGGTTTATGTTTGCTTCTGCCAGGAGCCTGGGAACAGTACCAACCGGGACCATAACAAGCTTGGATTTACTGGCCATGCAAGTAGTATGAATTCTGTTAAAACTACCTGTTGGCAGCTTGTCATTAGGAATTCCCAAAGGAATCTTTATTTCTGCTCCACTCAGAGCCAAGCCTGAGAAGGCCATGGATCTCAATCTCCCACTGTGAGGAATCCTCCTAAAGATGTCACCCTTAGGGGACCCTGACTTCCGCTAAAGTCTACGGTCTGGCCTTGTACTTTGCTTGGGCCTCAGGCTTTGTCTCCTGTTCCCTGTGGCCCATTCACACCCAGGCTCCAGGCCACCAGGAATCTGCAGATAACTCCAGGGCAATCACTGACTCCCACTTTTAACTCCTCTGGATATTCTTATAAATTCTGTCCTCTGGAGACTTCCCTTGCCCTCCTATCGCTCAAATCTGCATGAAAAACATTTTTAAAAATATACTTTATCCACTGTTTTTAGATGTGCTTTATCCGGAGGATTTTCTCTAAGAAGACTTTCCATCATAGTATAGCAACGAAATCTCTATTTTTTATGTTAATGAGAATTTCATGAATGCTTCTCCAATAAGTAAGACACATAGTAAAATTTTTAGTAATCACCGTATTCAAGTTAATGAAGTTCTCTTCTATTCTTTCTGGTTAATCAAGAATTTTTTAGTTGTATCAAATGCTTTCAGCATCTTTTAATTTCCTCATCGTATTTTCATAGCTAATGAACTCTAATTAATAACTCTCCCAAGGGTTACGGGATCAGAAATGACCCAATAGACAGTATAAAATTAATTTTTCCATAAAAAAGAACAATGATTTCTTTTCCATAAAAGAGAACAATAAACTCAGGAAATAAGGACAGTATTAATTCCAATTCTTAGTGTGGTTGTCATGCTCTGCTTGGCCTCACACTCCAGATATTGATGTCCTGGCCTCTTGCCTTCTAGGTGATTTGAAAGGGACCGGGAAGAGTTCTATCATCTGTCCACCTACCTGCCACACTTTCTTAAACTTTGATGAAACACTGAAATAACAAACTGAATATCCAACTGAAAATTGAATTAAAGAGACATATCCAAATGCTTCTATAATATATGAAATAATTTTCTTTGGTCTTTCAAAATTTCAAACAAAGCAAGAGTCAAACTCGAAAACCATGGGTAACTAGAACACTACACATGCATTCGTAAGAGATGGGCAGTGAAATCAAAGGTCTTCGTGCCCTGTTAAATATTGGAATAGGATATAGGTGGACTTTTGACTTGGGCTGACGCTGCTCTCAACCCTGACCAGTGTCTGGTAACAAACCTCCTGACCTCTTGGACCTGATGATTAGATCCCTGGAAGCACAAAGGCTAACTCTGATTTATGGCCACATGAAGATAGCAGCTGGCTTCTCACATTTAAATTCCTAAAATGGGACTCTTGCTATATGAGTACCCTCTGGGGGCCTGCCCCATGCCAGAGCCAAGGAGGAGGAGACTTTTATTCACAATATTTGATTCATTTCAAAATAATTTCAAATATATTATCTTCTTTTTTTTCCCTATGAGTTTTTTGATAACAATCTAACTTACATAGTGTATTTACACTATAGAAAGAATCAGAATTAAAAAAACAGAAAAGAGATTCTTTTACTTATTGTCTTTGTGACTTTAGACACATCTCAGAGTCTCCAAATTCCTCATTTGTAAAAGGAACAATAAGCCTCGCCCTGTCCCGCCCAACTGGGGCTAAACCCTTCTCTGCCTACCTCATAGGCACCTGATGTGAGATAATGATTTTGAAATTGTTTTGTAAATTACAAAACCTGTGTAAATATGAGCAAACAAATTTACCAATCTCCTCCCTTCATTGAACAAAACCAACAGTTTCATAAACTTCACTTGCCGAGCTCTTACAAATTCAGAATTCTTATATTGTTATCCCTTTAACTCTTTTTTTCTCCCCTCTACCCCAGGCCAGTTCAGCTATTTTCTATGTATTCACTTTTATAATCCTGCCTTCTCCGATTGTTTCTATTCCTGAGGTCATGGTTCTGCTACCATTTCCCCCCTATTACTTAAACTCTCACTTTGTTGCTTCAACTCCAAGTTGCCCACTCTTTTCTTCCCATAATCTCTGTGACCTGAATCTGAAAGTGTCTTGCTTTGACTGGTTTGAAGTAAGCATATCTGCATCTCCTTCCCATACCTTTTTCCTGGGAAAGGGCTATCTGGCTCCCAAATGTATATTGACTTTAAACAACAATTTATGATGCAAGCCATTTCACATGATGTCTCTGACTTGATTACTTCCTTGATTTTCTAGCACCTTAAAGGTGTTTATACTGTCCACATCCTTCTCATCTACTTCTGGTTTTCTGTCTGGGTTAGTTGGATTTCATAGGCCCTTGCTGTTACTGGATTCCTCTAGATTTTTGGCTATGTTACATAAAAGGATTTAAGAACATGCCAGTTTAGTTAGGCCAGTAGTTTATTAAAGAAATGAGAGAAGAGAATAGAAATGGGAGGAAATAACAGATTAGGGTTCCCAGGTGTACTTGCACACTGGTCCAGGCAGAGAAGGGGGCAAGAGAGCTTTCTGGTGTGGTTACCCTTTAAATCATTAATTCTTCCTCTCTCTTGCTAATATTCAGGGGAGGGGTCCCGGCTGTTCGCTGTTTTGATTGATTACCCCACCCATCAATTGGAGGGGAGAGAGGCAGTGATAAGGCCCCTTGAGAATATCCAGGGCTTTTCCTTGATCCCGGACGAAATCTCATTCCAAATGGAGGATTCTCGTGGGGTTCTTCCAGCAGCCTTCTTTCCCTCAGGGGGTTCCAGGTGGAATTCCATAGCCATGTTTTTCTGCCAAGTTTTAGATTCTTATTCCCTAAACTAGCCTGTCTCATTGCTACTCCCCGTGCACTGCAGCAGCACAGCACCTGGGAGCTTGTCAGAGATGCAGGTGCTCAGGCTCCACCCAGAACTGCTGAGTGGGAATCTGCATTTTAACCAGTTTCCCAGGTGATTTGTATGCACATTAAAGTTGGAGAATCACTGTCATAGACATGAGCACATGCTCTGGGTTACCTTAAGCAGGGGATCCTGAAGCACACGTGGGAGGGAAGGAAGGCACAGACCCAGGCCTCACAGAAATTCACATCCTCAGGTCATTCAGGAACAAATGCAGCTTCCTGGGCCTGGGTATCTTTTTATTCCCCACTGTAATACTTCTAACTTCTGTTGCTACTGACGACTTTCTTTCTGCTGCTTCTCTGTCTCCCAGCTTCTACCTCCTCGTGGTTCTCCCTGCCTCGAGGCCTCCAGGTACTGCCTTCTCTCTGTGTCCAATGTGGCCGCTGCCCGTGAAGCAGGGCCGTGATATGTGGGTACTCAGAACAGTCTAATAATTTAGATTTCCTTTTAATATTAATTAAATATTTTATCCACATTTTTTAGTGACGAGTGATGTTCTCTTTTGAAAAATGTTTATCATGTTCTTTAAGGTAAAAAGGAATTTGTTACATGCAATTTTCCACACCAGACAACTTCTTGTGAGTCATGTTTAGTGGTTTAGGTAATAGAATAGCCCACTCATTGCCTGCAAACAGCCCAATACCATGCATCTTTCTATTTTTGGCTCTGCCTGCTGATTTCAGCGGGTTGTCCTCAGGGTTGGTGGCTGACTAGAGTGGCTGTGTGACAAGCACAGGAGTGCCTCGGAACACTCGACAGAGACTGGTCTGCACTGTCAAGGAGTGTTTTAAATGTTCACCTCAGGGTGATGATTCTGTTGGTAGAAAAGGAAACAATTTGTCTTTTCCCAGTGACGTGAGGAAGAAGCTGTATATGACACTTGAGCTAACAGGCACCTCATTTCTGATTTGTTCCAGCAGTGTTCTACTGTCCTTTGAATACATTGGCCCCCTAGGCAGCAGCCCAGCAGCCGGCTTTTTAATTTGGCTCTGTCTGTGCCTCTGAGATTCAGATTCACTAGGACAGGACATGAATGGATCAGTGTCCCCGGTCCCTGGGTGAAGAAATTGTACCATCCCTCACAGGCTCCTGGAAAGCCTATGGACCAGCTGCCCTCTGTTCGGGGGTCTGGGCCTGGTCCAACCAGAAGCCCCTCTGAGAGCAGCTGTAGGTAGGGCCGGCCTGCAGCGCGGCCTCCTGCAAGGCTGGGCTGAGTGAGCATTTGTAAGATTCTTTTATATAGGAACAGAGATTGAAGGCTGTGAACACTCATATATAATACCATTTGTCCCCTCATACTTGCCTCACAAATGTTGGCTGTTTATCTCACACACTCTGTCTCTTCATGATTTGAGGGCTTGGGGTGGGGAGAAACAACTACCTTTTTCTAGCAAAAGCTCTTTTTGATCCCTGTCTTCAAAAAACGGTATTTGATGGGTCTGTTTTCAAAATCACAGGTCTCATTTTTACGCTTACCCTGCTGCCATTCCCTTCCAGCTGAAGTCCAGCCTCGGTCATTCTCCTCCCTTTAGAGGTGCCAGAAGGAAAAGGCACAGCCTCCGTCCTTGTCTCTTAAGCAAGATCAAAGAGTTACAGTGCAGCAGAGAGGCCGGAAGGAGGGTGGACTGCTGACCAAACAGCCCCACCACCTGGCCCAGGCAATTGACCGAGTCTCTGGAAGGTTTCTTGTTTGTCCAGTTCTGTCAAGGATTTGGGCCTGACATCATCAAAAATGTGACTGAGAAGTAAGGAGTCCGTCTTCCGGTCTGAGATGTAATTCCCCTGGAGACTCTGGCAAGTGTGTGGCTTAGTTTAATGGGTACGATAGAGCCAGGGCAGGGACAGCTTTAAGCCAATGAAGCTTAAGCTTCAGGGCCTTTCACTTGCAGGCGCTCCTTCCCGCGGTCATATGCTTTTGTGAACTTTCCAAATATAAGATATTTAACCACAGTTATTTTTAAACCACTTCGAATTCCCCTTTGCTATATTTTCCCTGGGGTTAAATAGTGATGGAGTGGCCACGGGCATTTCGAGGATCAGGCTAAGGGCAGTTGCGTTGGGAATCCATTTTGTTTGGTAATATCCACTCTGCCTCCTCATCCACTGTTGTGACATCGAGGTGCAGTGTCTAAGGGTGTGTCACAGTATTATTGTGTCCTGTCGTGTCCAGCACAGGGTAAGGAAGAAGCAAGGTTTAGAATGTGTGGGAGCTGGAACCTAGCCTGTGGGAAATTCTTCCAAAGATTAAGTCATATGACAGAATCTTGATAGAGGTTTTCTTAAATTTGACAACAATCTTCAACTAGTTGTGAAGATGAAAGAAATTTTCTCCATCATCAAAATAAAAGCAGACTTTGAGCATGCTAGAGGAAAAACTTCATTCTTTTTCTGTTCTTTATATTTTAAAATGGCATTGCAAAATCATTTTTATATGAGGAGAGTATTCGTTTTCTATTGCTGCTATAACCAGTTACCACAAAATTGGTGGCATATTGGTTATTCATATCTTCTTTGGTGAAATATCTATTTAAATTCTTGGCCTATTTTTAAAAATCAGGTTATTTGACTTTTTATTATTGATTTTAAGAGTTTTCTATATACAACTCCTTTATCAGATATACATTACTTACAAATTCTTTCTTTCATTCTATGGCTTATCTTTTCACTTAATGGTTCAAAAAATGCAAAGATTTTTAAATTTTATGAAGTTCAATTAGCTTTTAAAAAAAGTTTATAGTTAAACTTAATCACAGTTTTAAAATATGCACCTTTTATAAAGAATTTGTTTGTTTACAGCTTAAAATGCTTCTTCTCGCCCCCAAAATGCATTTTTCATGTATTCCTGTTATTATGAATCATTGATCTGATTTGCTTCTTTAATATGTTGCCAAATTGTTTGATCCATTTGGAGATTTCATCTCCTAGGAGATAAATGATCAATATGGCTCATCATGCAGTCCTCTTTGTTAGAGGTTATGGTTATTTCATCATGCTGGAACAGTACTGCCCAAAAGAATTCTTAGTGATAATGGATAGGTCTAATATCTGCATTGTTCAATTTGGTAGCCATTAGCTGCATGCGGCTATTGAGCATTTAATATATGGTTAACGGACTGAGTAATTGAATTTTAAATTTTATTTTATTTTACTTTATTTAAATTTAAATTTGAAGAGCCGCATTTAGCTAGTGGCTACCGCACTGAACAGCACAGTCTTGGAAAATACTATTGACATGCCTCAGTTTTTTCAATGTCACTCACAATTTTGGTGTCATGTCTAAGAAATGTTTACCTAACCCAAGGTCATGAAGATTTATCCCTTTATTTTCCTCTGAGAGTTTGAGTTTTAACTCTCATGTTTAGGTCTATGATCCATTATAAGTTAATGTTTGTATATGATATGAGGTGAGTATTTAAGTTCATATTTTTACATGTGAATGTACCATTTTGTCAGCACCAGTTTAGTTAAAAAAGACAATTATTGTCCACATTAAATTGCCTTGGCATCTTTGTCAAAAATAAGTAACCATAAAAGTAAGGGTTTATTTCTTGACTCTCAATTCTAATTCACTGATCTATATTTCTATCCTTATGCCATTGGTTATTTTAGCTTTGTATTAAGTTTTGAATTCAAGAAGTTTTAGTCCTACAACTTTACTTTGACTACTCTGGATATTTTACTTTTCCATAGATTGCAAGTCTCCATTGGCATTTTCCTTCTCTTCATCCATTTTGTTCATCTTATATTCTCTTTCTTTTAACATCAATCATAGTTATTTTAAGACTTTTTCTGCTAATTTCAATATTTGGATCATTTGTGGGTCTGCCTCTTTTGTAGTCTGTTTTACCTCTTGATTAGGAGTCACATTTTCCTTCCTCTTCCCAGGTCTAGGAATTTTTTGTCAGCCAAACATTGTGTATGAAAGAATTAGAGACATTCCAGATAGTATCTTACACTAGAAGGGTTTCCCTCTGCTTTGTTAAGCTTATAGTGTGAGGGGATAATTATTTCAATATAATTGGGATTAAGATGAATCAGAGATGTGTTGTAGCTTTAGTAATACTCACTGTACCTCTGTTTGTCCCTATTCCTTAGGCATGGCCTTCCCAGTCTTTTGATTGAGAAACTGAATGGTGTGTCTTCTCAACCATGAGAGGCTATGGGAGATTGTGTTCTGCCCTTCAGGGGTTTTAAATTTTAACTCTTTATCATTCTGCCCCCTACAACTTCAAAATATTGCAATAATGTTTTGAGGGGGGAGACTGGCTATGTTTTTTTTATTTTATCTTTTTTTTTTTTTTTTTTTTTTTTTTTTTTTTTTTTTTTTTTTTTTTTGGCTATGTATTTTAAGTAGCCCATCTCCACACACATACCTCTGGTGATATTTTATCTTTCAAGCTCTGCTAGGCATTTTAGAAGCTTCCAGCCAATGCTGCATATCATAGACCTTAGCAAATATCACATGGGGAAAATCAGCATACATTTGAGGCTACTCTAATTTCTCATTCCTATGTCAGCCCACACAAATACCAAAAGATTCATTGTTTTTTCTTTCTCTGACTAGCGCCCCTTTGCTGTGCTAACACTGATTCTCAGTCTATGCCCAGAATTGGCAAATGCTCCTTAGAAAGATAAAACTCCCATCTCAAGGGCTCTCTCCTCTCTGGAACTCTAGTTTGTCTAGTCTTCATTGTTGTCACACCTTTCCAATATCTTTTAAGATGATGTTTTTTTAATGATTTATCCACCTTTTCCTAGTTATTTCAGAAGAAGCATTTCTTCCCTACCTGGAAGCAAAAGTCCCAATGTATTATTTACAATCAAACACCAGATATCACAAAATTTTACCCATAAATACTTTAGTATATCTCTCTAAGAGGTAAGTACCTGATAGGGACTCAATTTTAAAAAACATAATCACAGTTTAAAAATTAATAATTCCTTTATATAATTTAATATCAAGTCAGTATACAGATTTCCCTAAAGGACTCTTAAATGACTGTTATTTAGTTTGGATAAGGATCCAAACAAGTTCCACACCTTGCTTTTAGATAAGTCTCTTAAGACTTTTTACTCACCCATCTCTTTTATTCTTGCCACTTATTGGGCAGAGAAACTTGTTCTTTTGTCCTCCAGAATTTTTCATATGGTGGATCTGGATAACTAAATCTCCAAAATGTCATTTAATGCTCTTCCCCCCCGCCCCCCCCCCAGTATTTCCTGTGGTCTG